>SNQJ01S0020243.1:0-13386 GCA_010110895.2 Picea sitchensis
CCCTTCCCTTAAATTGTTCATCGTCCTCTATGCACAACACATGCCAAAAATATATACAATGTTACATTACAATGTTTAGAAAATAAAACGAATTTATGTAAATTTGTACCCACCAACAACAGTCCAAACTAAAATCTCTCGTTCCTCTCAACCTACTAACACAAGGAATGCAGCCCCTTCACTGACTTCAATCCATCGGGATGCACTATTCTTTTATCAGGGCTTCCAGTGCAAATGGCCAAGAATTTCTGAGATGAAGTTCCAAAACTCATTGCTAAAAAACAAAGATTTTCATTTTCATCTTCTATTTCCTTCAAAATTGACAAAAAAATTGCGGGTATTCCTCCCACATAGTTTCTTTATGCTCCCCGGTTGCATCTTCAGGAATGTAGCAGGTCCATTGAACTTTTACCAGCCCTATGGCTTTGATCCTAAGCACTTTAACTTTCTGGTCCAAGATGTGTATTGGCTCCACCTGAAAATCCTCTTCATTTTCCACCTGGATCATAGTCCAATAAATTATGTGGTTAGGGACAGTCACATATTTCTTTAATAACTATACATGAAAAACATTATGCACTCTCATGGATGCAAGAAATTCTAACATGTATGCAACTGGCCCTATATTTTCTAATATTTTGAAAGGCCCACAATATCTTGTTGCCAACTTTGAGCAAAAACTCAATCTAATCGAACTTATATTTCCTTTCACTTTAAGAAACACATGTTCTCCCACTTTAAAATCTCTGAATTTTTTGTTCTTGTCTGCATATATTTTCTTCTTGTCCTAGGAAGCCTTTAAATTTCGCCTCATCCTAGTTATATTCTCTTCCATTTCCTTTAAAAAATCCAGCCCAATGATAGCTATGTCTACTGGGTTATCCCAACTCACTAGTATGTTACACTTTCTTCCATACAAAGCTTCAAAAGGACACATTTTTAATGAGGCATAATACCCGTTATTATAGGAAAAATCCAATAAGTGGATGTAGTCTTCCCATTTGATGGTTGATCCATCACATACATCCTAAGCATGTTTTCAATTATCCTATTTTTCCTTTCCTTTTTCTCATCATACTCTGGGTGATATGTTTTACTAAGATTCAGATTTGTTCCAAAGCCTTTGAACAAACCTTGCCAAAATTTTGATGTAAACTTGGAATCTCTATCCGAAACTATTTCCTTAGGAACTCCATGTAGCCTGGCAACTTTCTTCATGTATATCTATGCAATTTTTGTTTCCTTATGTGTTGTCTCTATGAGGATAAAATGCATAACCTTAGTCAATTTTTCCACCACCACCATGATGGAATTATGTTGCTTCACTGTCCTGGGAAAAATTGTAATAAAATATGCCATGACCACTTCCTACTTCCATTATGGAATGGGAAATGGAAGCAAGAGTATTGTTGGATGTTTGTTCTTTTCTTTTACCTTTTGGCACTCTAGACACTGGGCTATGTAGTTAGGCACTTCTTTCTTCATCCCCAACAAAAATATTGGCTCCTTGTAGCTGTAATGGATTATTATATTGTGGGTGCCCAACATATGGCACATTGTCCATTTCTTTGAGCATGCTATTTTTCATCTCCTTGGAATTTAGAAAGTACACTTTGCTTCTATACAAGAGGATTCCATCCTCTTTCAACTCATAATTTTTAAATTTCTGTTGTGGATTTTGTTGTTGTAAGTTTTCTTATATTTTCACATAAAGATGATCTAAAATTGTTTCTTCAATAATTTTATCCATTAAATATGTCTTGTACATGTTGATGTCTAAAGCATGCATTTCATGAGATCTTCTACTGAGTGCATCAACCACCTGATTTTCTTTTCCTTTAATGTGTTTAATTTCAAAATCATAGTAGCTAAGAAATTCCATCCATTTATTTTTCCTAGAATTTAGTTTTGGATATCCAAATAAATTCTTCAAAACACAATATTTTTTTCTTATCTTAAACCTCTTCCCCATGAGGTAATGTCTCCACATTTTCAATGCATGTACAATGGTTGATAACTATAAATTGTGAGTAGTATAATTCCTCTCATGTTCCTTTAATTTTCTAGATTCAAAACATACCACATGAACCTTTTGACTAAGGACTCCACCAATCCCTTCCTTGCATGCATCTGTGCACACCACAAAGTCTTCATCTAGATCTCAAATATTTAATATGGGTGCACTTGTCAAAGTATATTTTTACTGTTGAAAACTTTATTCACATTTTGGAGTCCATTCGAATTTCACTCTATTTTGCAATGAAATGATTGGGCTTCAGCTCCATCGCATTTATTGGTGGTGGCCATCCTTTAATGGTCTATATTTTCTCGAGATCAATTGTTATCCCATTTGTTGAAATAATATTCCCCAAGTAGTGGATCTTCTTTTTTATAAAAGATGCACTTGTGTAGCTTGGCATACAATTTATGCTCCTTTAAAACCTTTAGCACCATTCTCAAATGATTCTCATGCTCCTCCTCAAGTTTAGAGTAAATGATTATGTCGTGTAAGAAAACAATTAAAAACTTTTCAAGATACTCCCTGAACACTCCATTCATTAGACACATAAAAAAATCTGGGGCATTTGATAGTCCAAATGGAACTAATGTGAATTCATAGTTCCCATACCTTGTTTTGAATTTTGTTTTGATGACATCTTCTTCTTTTATCCTCACTTGGTGATATCCTGATCTCAAGTCAATCTTGGAAAATATCATTGCACCTTTCAGTCGATCAAATAAATCATCAATTCTTGGCAAAGGATATTTTTTCTTTATAGTGACCTTATTCAACTATCTAAAATAAATACACAACCTTAAGGTTCCATCCTTGTTTTTCATAAATAGAACTGGGGATCCCCAAAGTGACACACTTAGGTGTATTACCCCCCTTCTTCAAAATTTCTTCTAGCTACATCTTCAACTCTTTCAATTTTGGTGTGCCCATTCTGTAAGGTGTATTGGACACTAGGGAAGCACCTAGAACCAAATCAATAAATAAATGGATGTCTCTCTTCAGTGGAAATCCCGAGATATCCTAAAAAAAATATTCAAAATCTCTCAAGAATAAAAATCGTTGTTCAATACTTTCCACTTAATCTTTGGATGCCTCTTCCATATGGGCTGCAAAAATTTGGCATCCCTTCTTAAAACTCGTTTTTAGCTGCATGGCTGAAATTTCTCTAACAGACACAATTCTTGGAATTCCTTGAATCTTGTGTTGATGTCCATCCTCATCAAGACAAGCTATTGTATTGCTGTAAAAGTATAGGACAACATGGTGTTTTTCCAACAAATCCTTTCCAATTAGACAATCATATAAAACCAAAGGTATAATGTTCACATCTACCTTTGTGTTGAGTCCATTCATGTCTATGGGACAATATTTAACCAACTCATTCATATTTCTCTTAGCCCCCTGTAGCTAACTGAACTAACCAATATTTCTTATGCTTACTCATTTGCAAATTAAATATTTTAATAATATTAGAGTGTGTGTAACTATGGCTAGCTCCATAATCAATTAAAATTTCTATGGGATGATTATTTATCTTACCTTCCACTTCAATCATAGGGGATTGATACTTTTTTTTCTTGTTTTCCAAGGCTACATATATCCTTGGAATGCTTCCTCCCATTTCTTCCATTGTTTTAGAATCCTGAATGTTATGTACAATCCTCATTATTTCTCCTTTGTGAAGAAAGTCCCTATATAAGTGGCTTCCCTCACATCCCCAAAATTGTGCAGGTTGTTGTCTTGGAATTTTCCCAAATGAATATGTTGTCTTGTGTTCATTCTGGGTTGGCTTCCCTTGCTGATTTGCTTGAGATTTTCTCTTGAAAAAGGGTGACTTAAAACATTTTTTCCTTTTCTCCCTCTTTCCTTTCATCTTTTCATTCCAATGTTTTTGGAAGACTGGCCTCCCTCTGCCCTGCTCGTAAATATGCTTGTATCTCCTTATGGCCTCCTCCAAAGTATTGGGGTTATCATATTGTATCTTATCATTGTATGAGGGTAACCCACTAAGAAACCTTCAGATTTTTACCTTCTCATTCTTTTTGAACTCCACATACTTCAACAATTCAAATAACCTCTTCTCGTACTCATCCATTGTCATGCTTCCTAACTTGAGTTCAAATAAATCTTTCATATTCCTCTCATAGCAATGCTAAAACAAATATTTCTCTTGGAAATATTCTTTGAATTCTCTCCATAATAATCTCTTTTCATCAATATTCTTGGTTTTCTTAAGTCTATCCCACCACATGGATGCCTTTCCTTGCAAGTGGTCGGTGTCAATTATTGTCTCTACCCTTGAGGGGTAATCATGTGTCTTAAAATATTTCTTCATTTCCAACAGCCATGCCTCATTCTCATCTCCCTTTATATGCTCACCATTGAAATTAGGTGGCTTTATCTTCTTGAGTTAACCTTGAAAGATATCTCTCTTGGGCCTTCACCATTGTCTCCTGACAGGAGACACACTTGGGCTACTTCCTAGACTTGAACTTGCATGATCTCTCCTAGTGGATTTCCCTGGGGAAGTATGGAATTTTCTCCTGATCCTTGACTACCCATCACTCCCATGCCCATCCTTCCTGCTATGGGATTTGGATGTTTTCACTTGTCTAGCTCTAGCTTCTTTTCTAGTGCCAAAGTCGTTCTTGGCTTTCTTTTGTAGCATGTTCAAACTTTGAAGTATCTCTTCATGAGCCTTCACAATCCTTTCATTATCATCCCTATAATTCTCCACTTCTCTCTACATGCTCCTCATAGTTACAGGCTCCTTCCTATCTCGTCTTCCATTAGACTCGGTCTCATCATTTCCCATGATGACATGTAAACCTATGAAATCCTCTTCATGATTGTAGGACCCTTGGAAATATCCCATTGTTGTGGTTCATATACAGGGAAACAAACCTCCCTCTTGAACCTCTAAACTTTGTAGAAAATGTGCATGCAAACAATTTTTTGTTAGAAAAAAATACATATGCAATTTTGGAAAATAATACATACTTTTTTTTTCCTTTAATTCCACCATTCATCTTCTTTTGAGTTGACTGTAAAATTTTCTTCTCAAATTACGTTTTTGGGTTAATATGTGGATTCTACTCCTCAAGACATTTCTATCAACTATTCATTTTCCCAATTTTGATTTTAGAGTAGAAAGTTATGGTCTTCCAAAGCTTTAGACTTTCTTGGTCAAATTCCACCTCACCACCACGTGACACCCATGTGGCTCCATGTCGCATGTGTCCTTTCAAAAGGCTCTAATTTTCATAAAACGACACCTCCTAGTGTCGATATGGTTGTTAGTGTGGACATTTTCATGGTACCTGCCACCTGTACCACTCGCCCTCAAATTATCGAGTCCCTGGCCCTCTTTCCTCTCTTAACACTACTCAAAACCCCCAATCCCTGATCTTCCAATATACTAGCCACCACACTATTGAAAAACTGGGCGATTGGCCCGCTCATATTTTGTATAGCCCAGGATGCTCGTTTCAGGGTTAAGTTGGCACCTCAAAGACATGGTCATGCCTTACATTTCCACATGTATTAATCATGGAGTGACACATGGATACGGGGGAACCAACCCATCGGTCCACCACACTTCACTTGCACCATCAAACCTTAGGTACCCATTCTAATATCCTAGATGGTGTCTCAAACATGTGGCACTTCCACAAATGACCACCTATCATGACATGTGGTCCTATCACCACTTTCCACCTAGCGTGACATGTGGCACTCCTATCGCATCATGAATCACTCCCTGAAAATGCCAAATCACCTTGAAACGTGGCACAATCACCACTTGACACATGGACCCAACCAAGTGCTAACACTTGTCCACTTTTAATTGGTCAAGTGACGTCATCACATGTCATTAGCACATGTCCCTTCTACGTGCAAGCTAATAGGTAAAAGTTGGAACTCTTCCCAAAACTCACCGGGCTCACCAAGCCACCAGGCCCTTGATCTTCAAAGCCACACTATCACATGGGTGTTTGATATCCTATTCTCATGATCTTTGGGAACCTTGCCTCTAATGGAACCTTTCCTCATCGGTGCATCAGGCCATTGGGCTCATCGTGCCACTGGGAATTTAGGGAAACTCAAACTTGGAATGAGGTTCCTATCAGGGTTTGATATCCCGATATCTCAAGGCATGAATCCCCCTCTTGATCTTAATACAAGAGATCTATGGTTGAGATTCAAACTTGCCCATGAATTGATCAATGGTCCAGATCTCCTCTAACTCCACTATGATAGATCCAACAATTATCATCAGCTCATAGTTATACTCATTGGAGTCTCTCATCAACCTTGCACACCAACACTTTGATAGTGTGACCTCCCAATAGGATGAGAACTGGAACCAATGGTCATGATTCTCACCAGCACACACTTTGATAGATCAATGGTCATTATTGATTCAAAGCCTTCCCTTGTGGAGTCCTAGTGCTATCTTGTGCTCAAACACTCTGATAGCTTAGCCTCTAACATGCTTATAATTGACATCTATGGTCTAGAATCCATCGAGGCCTTTCTCTGATGGATGTGATCCCCGACCAACAGTCAATATCGAGTCACTACACTGATCAATGATTGCAATCCTCCGAAAGAAAAACACAAGGTTTTGTCCTGTCTAACGATCCAATTAAGTACTTAACCTTTTCTCTCAGATCTGATCTCACTCTCGCAATAGAGATCAATGGTGGAGATCTCTCCCCCTCAAATTCAATGGTCAAAAATTAAATGCACTTATCCAAAAGTTTATGGCTCGGTAAAGGTCCCTCCTAGACTCATTGACCAAAACACAAGTCGACACATTTTGTCCTTCGACACACCAGCATGACAAGTCATGTTTACATCATCCTTTCTCTCTCTTTGACAACAAAAGTATGTCTCACATCAGTTTTGATCGAACGAAAGAGGTTTTGGCAATGATCGACGATCACAATATGGATTGATGACCCATATTCTATCACGCCCCCCTCCCTTATGTTCAATGTTTAATACAAGGTAGAGGGGTAGAAACACTTAACCAATGTTTGGACTTGGGTGATTTGTCTCTCATCAGTTAAATGATGCCCCCCCCTAAACCTATGGTTATCCAAACCACACAGGACCCCCCCACAATTAACGTGGGATCGATGTGTGTCTTGGACTCATGGTTCCATCAAACCGGCAGGAACCTACCACTGTGGTGCCAATTCAGTTGCCACCTCTGCCATTGTTCCCAATGTGTACCTACCATTGTGGCTCTTCCACCATGGAAGTAAATGTCACCACTCTTCCATGTCATGATGACATCATTCTATGAAAAAATTCACATTTTTTCCAATTTTCCTATCTTTGAAATTCTTCCCAATAATGCCCCATTCATAATTTTCTCCACTACCACCATTGAATATCTAAAACTAATCTTTGAATAACCTAATTTGGCCTCATAAGTGCCAATCCAACTCCCGCATCAACCAATTTACATGTGCACGATTGGTTGACATACCTAGGCATGAATTTCAAAGCCGATGAAAGCTCAATGTCTAAACTTGGATATATGATACCATTCTGTAACATTCCCCATCCTATCCAAGGAATGCTACTTGTGGAATAACATAATAAAAATAAAAATAAATATTCTTTCTTTTTTATTTACTGTAGCTTACCAGCTATGATTCTACACATTTTTAAACATATTTGAATACCCATAATTGAAATGCATTTACAGTAACTATATGAATAGGAGTTGTATCAAATAACTCATTCACAATAGCAATTAACCATTCACATGCAAAGATTAAGAGAAAACAGTTAAACTCAGTAATAACACATGAAATAGGTAAACACTTATCTTTAAAAGAAAATTTATGGAACCAGTTTCCTCAGAAGTACGTTCCACCCAACCATTGACCTATTTTTCTAGATCTCAACAACAAGTCACCCGGGGCTAGGAATCCACAAGAGAAGGGTGCCTCTCACAACCCACTCACAACTCACTGACACACAACCCAATAATATTCTCCTACAAATATATTGAATTACCTCCAACTCTCTTCATCTTGACCCATCCAACCCAAGGAATGTACCCCTTCACTGCTCTCATTCCATCAAGCATCCAATTCATTTATCAGGGTCTCTCTGGATCAAGTAGTTATGAATCGCTCAGTTGGGAACTCACTTCCAGGAAAATCACCAGTAAACACTTCAGTAACACTTACCGACATAGTGCAACTCACTCAGGATTTCACTCTTCATGCCTGAAAACCTAGCTCTTCAGTTTTCCAACTCTAATACGCTCCAAAACTCTCTAGCCTCCTCCTGAATTCACCCTCCTCCTTGATATAGTTCTCTTGCTCTTTTCCCTAATTCTTGTTTCTTGTTCTTGTCCAACTGCCTAATGTAATAACTTATTTTCACCACCCATGCATTTTTTTCTAACTTCCCAATGACATTGACTGCTCACTCTGTCAAAGTCCAATTTCTTCTCCCCCATGCTTTCCAATAATTATGGGATGTGAATCTCACACCCAACCTCTTACATGAGTTTTAATGATTGGGCTCTCATACACTAAAAAAAAGATAGAGGTTTTCCACAATGATAAATCATTCAAAAAATTGGGTTTGGATTAATACTCATATAACCATTCCTCCTTCAGGATCCTTCCTAAACACTCCCTAGGCATTTTCTCTCTTGTGGATAAATCAACCCCCATCTCTATCTTTATTTCTAGCAGTTGACTTCACATAATTTTTATTAAAAACATAAAATACATTTCGCATAATACATCACTTGGCCACAACCATATTCCTATCTACATTATGCATTAATTTAAACTAGGGATTATAGTGGGGACATTATAATACAATTGAAATGAGTACAAGATTATAGTGGGGCTTAACTATGCCTTTCTACAACATGCCAGCCTCCTGCCAAGCCATGATAGCACCAGGGGACTCTCCTAGTTGACTTTCAAGTGAAGGGATGGATCAAGAAGGTAACTCTCCTTCACTCAGCTAGAAACAACAGAAGCTTCCCTCTTCCCACTAAGCTCAGGACCTCCATGGGTTTATTAGGTACCTTCCCAACTAGATTTCCCCTACACAAGGGAGTTCCTTCTTTTCTACATAGTGCCTTAGTGACCTCTCCTTACCAATGTTGGTTTCCTTCCAGTAAGAACCCATTCAAATTCCTTTGTTTCTCCACTCTGGATATGGGTCTTCTCTATTCCAAGGTGACCATTCATATTTTGGGAAAGATCCATATTTTCCTCAGGAAAAATTCCCATTTTCTCTTTTTTTTTAGATCTTTTTACATGAGCCCAGTTTTCTCAAGTTCATTAGCAACTTTTTGTGAGTCTGCAACTCATCTCTATATGTATGTTCTCTATTTCTATGTGTGTTTGGTAATTGAGCCTTCACGTGCATCCAATCTATTTGTATATGTGTGTTTCTATCCTTGCATATGTGTGTTTTTCTATTTCTTTTTCCTCTTCTTCCTCATTTTTTCATCCCCATTGGAATGTTCTCTTTATTCCTTGGGATCCTTGATGACTTCTGCAAGAAGAAATCCCTCAGTGTCAGGCTCCCAATTTGAAGGGGAAAATATTTTGTGTACTTCTGGCTTACACTTTAGTCATCCCTTCACTCTTCCAAGTACCAAATCTGAAAGCATTTATAACTACTCAACTACCCAATCTAAACACCATCAACAAGTTTCTTAGGGTCAAAGAATTCAGGGTACGTTGAACAAGTTATGCATTTAAGTTATGCAAGCACAAGTTGGATTTTTGGCAAGGTTCCTAACTTCTTCCTTGAAACTTCCTAGTTCCACCTTGTTAGAAAATAAAGAGATGTACTCGTTTTTCCATAGACAATATAGCAATATTGTCACCCAACCATAGGCACAAAGGCCACCCCCGAGCACCTTAACCTTGATAGAAAAAATAATTCTGGAAGCATAAAAATAGATAACCAAGGTAGTGCACCTTCCTCCAAGGGTAGCGCACCAAGCAATAATAACCAAACAACAAGCAGCAAGTCCAAACTATAACCAAGAGAAATTCCAACCAAAATCCAAAATCCCAGTTGCAGTAGTTGCAACTACACTCCCTCTCCAAACTTGCACACCACTAGTCTTATGCAATTGTGAGACTAAGAGTGGCAAATGAGCTCTAGCGCTTTCTTATTTATAGTGCTCTTTGTCACATGTTCAGGCCAAATTCTTCTTTTATAGGTTAACACTTAAAGATTAATTTATTTATTGAGCCAACATGTCTTCTAGGGTTTCTATACATATGTTTATGGTTTCTCTTTCTTCCCGGAATATTCTAGTCTCATCAAAGGTTACATGTAGAGGTTAATACCTCCTGCGGCTACAATAATATCAACAATCCCTCCTAACTAGGGAGGTATTAAAGGAAATGGTCTTGAGCATAAATAGACCACTCAAACGGAAGCATATCATAGCCACACAAGTTATCTCATGATCACGTAGATCAAATTACAAGAAACATTGCCACTATTAGTATCATTTGATAGCATCAACTGCATCGTATCTTGAAGCTATACTCCACTTGAGTAGTTTGGAATGATGTTGAATAAGTCACTCACTCCACATAGTGATACAAGAACCATTCTTCTAATCCAGACATATTTCCTAGAAGAATAATTGTTCCAACATAATTTGGAAGCCACGCCATGGGATATAAGGACTATTCTTATAATCCGGACATACGTCCTAGAAGAATGACTGTCTTGGACCATTTTCCCTATGGACACTACTATGAACTCAGGGAAAATGTTTGTCTTGTACCAATATATCCACGTTGGTCACTACTATGAACTTAGGGAGACTGACCATTCTTCTAATCCGGACATACATCCTAGAAGAATAGTTGTCCATGGTACATCAACATTTTGTCAACCTAGACCATTCTCTACAGGGATAATTTTTGTCCACCAACAATCTTTCAACCTGGACCATCCTCCACAGGAAGGATGTCTGTCCATAAGCAATCTTTCCTTCCTGGACGATTCTCCACTTGGAGAATGTCTGTCCATTATCACACTGACTATCCATCTAGTTGGAAATCATCTCCAACACTAGTGGTAGTCTCCATGGTAGTCAGAACAATGTCATCCAATATATCACAACTGTGTCTATCCAATAGAGAAAAATTGTGTCTATCCTAGTAGCACACAGCTACTAAGCAATGACACACAATCACTATCAATGGATCACATCCACTAGAGTAGCATACAACAACTGTCCAAAGACATACATTCTCCACAAAAATCATGTCATCTAATATCAACCTCCATAAATAATATCATGATACAAACTGAGTCATCTAGGCCATTCTTCCACTCACATATGTGAGATATGGAAGAGCATCTTCCCTTGAAAAGTAAAACATCATACATGGGATATCTGGACTATTCTTCCCAAGCATAGAAGAATAATTGTCCCTGATTTCTTAGACTGGATCGTTCACCTAACTGGGCCATTCCTCTGACACTAATCATAGTGCAACCTAGAGAGAATGAATCTGACCTAGGGAATTCCTATCCATGATTGCTTACCCTGGACCATTCACCTAACTGGACCATTCCTCCAGAACTAATCACAATGCAACCTAGAGAAAATGATTATTCCCTAGGGAATGATTGTCCAGACCATTTCATATGGAAATGACTATCCTACACCAACCTCCAAAATGGACCATTCTTTGAAACTGCTCACAAATGTGAACTTCAAAACAATGACTGCCCATTGAGGTGGACCATTCTACTTGACCACTACTCAGAGTCACTGCCAAGAAAAATGACTGTCCTAGACCATTCCCCCACATTGAACACAAGGGGAATCATTTTCTATGGTGCATCAACAATCTATCAGACCATTTTCATTACAAAATTGATTGTCTGATCTGTACCATTTTTCAAACTAGAAAATGACTATCTGTCAGAAATCTCAAACCACTTTCTGGACTGGAATGAAACTTCCCAACCTGGACTATTTTTCGAACTGGAAAATTACTATCCATAAATCAATAACATATCAATGATCCCTCCCAACCTGGGAGTAATCACTTCCTTTTTCAATAAGGAAGTCATCTCCATGCGCCCCAACTTTTCCATTAAGTACGCAAACTTTTCATCTTGGATAGAGGATTATCCAAAATATCTGTTATCTGCTCATCTATGGAGATATATTGAAGAACCACTTCTCCCCTCTGGACTTTATCAAGGAGAAAATAATTTTTGATCTCAATGTTCTTTGACCTATAATGGAACACCAAGTTCTCTGAAATATTCACATAGCTCTGGTCATCACAATATATCACGATCGAATCCAACACCTGATCAGACAGTCTAGAAACCAATTTGCGGAGCCACACTACTTCGATACAAGCATCAAAAGCTGCAATATACTCTGCTTCTGTAGTGTTGAGTGAAACAGACTTATGTTTCATGTTATCCCATGACATGATCCAGGTGGATATCGCTGTCCACCCACCTTCTCCAACTGGCCCAAAACATGTTTCTGTCAATTTTGGTAATTTACTATTTTTAGCAGTTTTTAACTTCCGGAGCCATTTTGAGGCCCTAAACGATGTTTTTTGAGAAAACGGGGAGCAACATGGATTGTAGATTGATGTTTCTCACCCAAAAGTTGTAGTTCTCGGATAGATATTTCCAACGAGCTATTGAGCGCCCCAAACAGAGATCGTATTCAAAAGTTACGCCCCTGGGAAGTTGACATATCAACTACCCCAATCGGGGCCCACAAACCTTTTCGCTTTTCATCTTCCAGGGTTAGGGTTTTGGATTTTACTTATGTTAAAAAGGCCCTTAGAGCCTCATTGTAATAATCATCTTCTCACGGATGCGAGTAGCCATCATATCTCTTCTCAGAGATAAGCTACCACCATTCTAGCGAGTCTTTCACTCTGTATTTTACAGTCTCTGTACATTTATGTCATTAATAGAAATCATGTATTATTGTATATCTGTGAATCTTGTTATTTCCGCTATATATCTATTATATTGTTGTCTCTCTTGCAATATCTCTAAATATTCATGTGTTATATCTCCGCTCTCATTTTGTGCTGAACATAATCTGGATCAGTGGTATCAGAGCATGCTGCTCTTGATCGTTTTTCAGTGCATGTCCCCGACGAGGTCCGAGTATAGAAAGTTGGGTCTCGAGCTTATATCTCTTTAGGACAATCGCACTCACACACCCAAGAAACCCTCAATGGTGGAAGAAAAGAAAAATGATGGAGCAGACGATCCTATCAGTCTGTTGCTTGAGCAAGCTCTCACGCGACAGAGGGACGAAATGATGGAGAATTTTTCCCACATCCTTCAAT
>SNQJ01S0020243.1:32293-42613 GCA_010110895.2 Picea sitchensis
CTACACACCCAACGCATACCCAAATATGGTAAAAAACAACATTTAAGTGCTCATTATAATTAGATTCTTCATATCTTAGAGATTTTTGGGACTTTATAAGCAACCCCAAAAAATAATGTAAAAGTTGAACCTTTTGTGGGAATAACAAGGTTTTCAAGGTCATCACTATTACATATTTATTTGTCACCATAGGCCTCACAGGGGACCTACTGATGTGAGTTTATCAAAATCACATGTTTCTACCACAAAAAACCATCTTTCTTAGCCTAGTTTCTCTTTCCCTAACTAAAAGAGTGATTGATCACTTGTTGTCTTCATGCAAGGAGTGACAGATCCCTTGTTTCCTTAATGCAACATGTCATAGCCCCTAGAACCTTCTACATTTAAGGAATTTCAAGGAGATTAGTGAAGAATGGGTTGGCCATGATGCATCCCGAGCCATGGAACTTGTGAATGCCTTGTTTCATTGATGCTTATGCATTCAGAGTTGATTATTGGTACATCCACATTTGAGAGAGTGGGATAAGGAATCTTGGGATATTGAAGCATGGGATTTATATTTGTCATTGAGAAGTCATAAAAAAAAAAATTCTCTTCTCTCCCCTAAGAGGTAAAGAATTGCATCTTGTGCATTCTCTTATTTCGGTTCTCTTTGGGTTTGAAAAGGGTTATGACACCACTGAGTATATTCAGTACCTATTTGATGATGGGATAGGCCCAGTCAAATGGTTGTAGCCCAGGTCTAGTACAGTAAGCAAGCAGAGTCATCCCAATGACTCCGGAATCATTCCCTTCAACATGTTTCTCTACAATTGTAGTTGAGCCAGATATGATATATTTCCTATAGAATATGGTATTGATCCATACAAACAATTGTTTCGAATCTAGAAAAGGGTCAGGCTCTTCCATTGGCCCTGAAAAATACAAGAAACATTGGCAAATATTTTTTTATCTCCCAAATAAATCATTTTCAAATAAGGAAGATGAGAAATGCACTCATGTGGAAGAGATCCATTGAGATTTGCAATGCTTATCTACAGATATTTTGTTATTTCTCAAATAAATCTGTTTCAAAATATTAAATGGCTTAGTAAATGAAATATTTACCTAAACAGGTGCCCTATAAACAGTAAAGAGATAAAGGTTTTTGTTATTGATAGGTTCCACAAGTGAACCTGGAATAAATGGATAGGGAGAGAGAAAGAGTATTATATTGAAGAGTTTAACCCCACTTACAATGATGCAGAAGCATCTCTCCATGTCAGCAATCCAGCCAGATAGCCACACCAGTGAATTTAAATCGCACACTAAGAGAGAGGCACAACCTCATTTAAAATTTGAATTCAATGTAATTAAATGCTTAGGCTGTTGAGCCATATAGCCATGCATTTTTGTAGGCATTAGGTAGATCGGCCATTAATGTTTGAATGGCTGAGATCTAGATCCATATGCTAGACTAGACAGCCCATTCAATGCAATTGAATAGGGTAGGTAGGTTGGAGGGAAGCGCTTGAAGATCCCCCTTAGGTAAAAGAGATTTTTAGCATCCCATTTTCTAAGAAGAGAAGAGAAGAAGAAGAAGAAGAAGAAGAGAAGAAGAAGAAGATGAAGAAGAAGAAGAAGAAGAAGAAGAAGAGAGAGAGAGAAGAGTAGAGAATATGTGAGTAGAGAGAAGAAGAGAGGAGCCGAGACCTTGTTACAGGCCGTGCTTAGGAACAACTTGTAAATACAGGCATTTTCCATATTTAATAAAAAGAGCAGTTTTTCCTGCATTATTCTATGTTGAATGGATGTCTGTGAGTGTTGTTTATATGTTGTGAATGTATGCTAGGCATTTGCAGGTTTCTTGATTTCAAGTGAAGGTCTTTGAGGCTTCACACCAGGAGGGTGTGACAGAACGCTACGGGTTATGATAGTCGTTCACAAAGGATGCATTTCTGAACTCTGCCGAGTCAAACAAAGATGTCCCGTGGCACAAGAAATGGAATCAAGAACTCAGGAGAAAACCTCAAGGTTGTTGAATACCATGGAGGCAAGGCTGTGTGGGAGAAGACAGAGTTGTAGATAGAAGATCTGAGGAGTTCTGTGAAGCTTTGCCAGGTGGGCATTGAGCAGGTGCAAGGAGTGTACAACGAAAGACTTATGTTGAGAAGTTCAGGAAGAAACAAAATCACTGAGGATTCTGAGAGCTCTACCAAGTGGGCATCGAGCGAGTGCATAGGTGCATAGGAGAAGGAGAGAGAACTGCTAGAAGTTCTGGAGGAAGATAATCTACCAGGAGGGCATAGAGGCGGTGTACATACAAGCACACAGGAGAAGAGAACTCTTTGAGTTCTGTATGTTGAAGGAGGAATCCACTGAGGGATATTCACAGGGTTACTAAACACCTTGCAGACTTATCAAGAGGTTTCTTGAGCAGAGAGGATAGCCAGGAGGGCATCCATATTTCTCCATCTGTAGGAGAAGGGAAGAAATACAAAAATTCCTTAGGGGTATGCGCATTGAGGGAAGCTCAGTATAGAAAACACCTGTGTGTGCATGTGAATACCCTACAGAGACGTAGGAGTTGAAGAATCCTTCGAGGGATCGAAAGAAGGAGCAAATCTTAGGAGGATCAACATTTTTATATGTGCGGTGAGAAGTCACACTCGTGGAGATCGCAGAGGAGAAAGAATACAAAGGTTGAGGCCTTTGCGAAACTTGGAATTCTTCCAAGTCTCAGAAGAAAGCGCAGAAGCTCAGGAGGGAGAACAACAGCCGTCATATCGGCCGAAGAAATATGGACCGTTGAAGGTTTCACGTCTAGGGAGCAGCAAAAGGGAGCACACAGGAGGAACCGATCTAGACCATTGGATCTTCTTCCAGTTACCCGACAGCCATCAAATTTGTCAAGAGTTGCACAGGGTTTAGACCTTCATGAGTAGTAGAGGAGAAATCCCAAAAAGAGGGTTGGCTCATCGGGGTTTCTCATATCGGGATATTGGAGATCTCGAAGATAGGAGATCGGGAATTTCCATGGGAAATGTCTCGGGAACAATCTGGACCGTCCGTTAGAGGAGACTCGTGGCGGAGATCGAGGCATCGGGAGTCAGCATATTGGCATTCCCATGGACAGGAGATCGGGTAAGTCCACCTTGAAAACCCTGACACAAAATCTGGGCCATCCGTCTGAGAGAGGACATGTGTCACGTGATCATCCATTCCGGAGATCCAGACACTAGACATCAGGATATCGGCACTTGGGAAATCAGAGTTTTTGAGGTCGTGAAAGTCGGGACATTAGAAGTCTCGAAAACGCAAGAGGCGATCAGGACCGGCCATCTTGAGGGGATGCATGGCAGTGATCGGGGCCTCTAGAAAAATTCCCTAAAGGAGAATCTTCATATCAGAGATTGGGATATCGGGAATCCTGTGGACAATGTGTTTACGCATTTCGGCATTATGATTTCTGAAACCCTGATAAGGAGTATGACTGCGGTCATATAAGGGGAGGCCATGTGGACCAAAGGTCTAGTCCAGGGAACTAGCAGAAGTTGGAGTACATCGGGATTCGGTGGATCACAGAGAAGGTCACCGACACGTGCAGAGGTCGTGACAGGGAAAAGAGCAGGACCTATG
This sequence comes from Picea sitchensis, assembly GCA_010110895.2. Taxonomy (NCBI): domain Eukaryota; kingdom Viridiplantae; phylum Streptophyta; class Pinopsida; order Pinales; family Pinaceae; genus Picea; species Picea sitchensis. The sequence goes on from SNQJ01S0020243.1 coordinate 35,912, forward strand.
GATCGGGTTTTTAAATAGAGATTCCAGCAGGGAATTGCACGAGCCGCTTCGGCTCATGAGTTGATTGAGCGATCCTGAGAGAAAGGGCATGATGAGGGTGTGGTCGTATTCTCGCCTACATCAAGTGGTATCAGAGCTTGATTCTTTTCTGTATATTTCAGGCAAGGGAGGCATAAGAGGAGAAGAGCACTCTAATACACATCAAGTGGTATCAGATATTGATTCTTGTCTGTATATTTCAGGCAAGGGAGGCATAAGAGGAGAAGAGCACTCTGATACACATCAAGTGGTATCAGATCTTGATTTCATCTGTATATTTCAGGTGAAGCGAGGAGGTAAAAGAAGAAAGAGCATTGGAGACTCTGTGGCGATTGTTTGTAGGTAGGCAACAATCGAGAAGACAGTCAAGAAGACTATAGGATGAAGCTAGAAACACTCTTATTGAGGAGTGATAGCAACAGGTTTTCTAGGAAAGTAGACAAAGATAGCACCATGGTTATTGAAGGCCATAGGCATGCTGGAAAGAAGAGCAAAGCAGAAAATCTTGCAGAGATGGATAAAGAGCTTGCTGAAATAAAGGCAGACATAGAAAAGCTTTCATTGCGGATGCAGCAGAAAGCAAAGCCGAGATGGGTGTATGAATGGCCCATGAAGGAGCTCAATGTAAAATGGCCAGTCAAGGAGTTGATGGTCAGAAGACAATGGAGGCTATTAAAAGGGTGGTTGAGGTATGTTGAGAACCTCAATGGACTAGAAGAAGAAATGGTTCAGATATGTGAACCAGAGACTGGAAAATTTCTCAGTGAAGAGAATGAATTGGGATTGGCTGAGGATCTCAAGAACTTCCAGGAGAGAAGAGAGGAAATTCCATATTTCCAGGTGGGCAAAGATTTGAGATCACTGCGGGATCTCACAGACTTTCATGAGCATAGCCAAGGAATTTCACATTGCGAGCTGGGCAATGACATGAGATCGTTGTGGGATCTCATAGACTACCAGGAGGGCAAAGGAAGCATCTCAGACATCCAGGAGGGCAAATATGAACATTCAAGACTGTCTGAGAGTCTCATGGACTCAGAGGTGAGTTCAATTCAGCAAGGGTTGTTGATGAAGATGGGATCGTTTGATCTCGAAATCTACCAGGAGATCACTGGAAGCATCCCATATTTCCAGGTGGGCAGGGATGAGCAGGTGAGTTTTGATCAGCCTGAGGAACTGACAGAGTAGATGAGACTATCAGAGGGTCTCATAAATTCAGAGATGAGTTTGGATCAGCATGTGCAGTTGAAAGAGGAGGAGGATCTGAGGGACCTTCTAATGATTGGAGGAATTGGAGTATTCCTACCACTTGCCCAGGAGGAGGAAGAAGTTTATGTTGCAGATGGTACAACAACAATAGTAGAACAGTCAGTTGTGGCTGTCAAGGAAGAAGAATTGGAGCAGACTTTGGAAGCTGCCTGAGGAGACGGAAAGGAAAATGAGCATTCTGAAATGTGTCTCAACACTTTAATCCAGGAAGCTGAGAAAGTTGTAGCACTGAAGCTAGCAGCAAAGGAAGCCAAAGAGCAAGTAGGCATATTTATCACTCCATGGGAGATGGAGCTAGAGATGTTGGAGGATTGGATGAATAATCCAGAGCCAGCAAGAGAACTGACAGAAGTTGAGCTGTCAGAGAAGGTGACTAAAAATCCAGTCAGTCAAAGGGAGACTGCAGAGTAGAAGTCTGCAACAGGGTGGCAACTTGGTGCCATAGATGAATATGAAGAGGATGGCATGGGAGATCATGATGATCTACCCAATTGTAGAAAATTTTTGCAGCTGGGGAGAATGCATGAGCAGAGCCAGCCATGGGAGCAACTGGAAGAAGTTATAGAAGAGATCATGGAGTTGATGATTTGATCAGCAGACATTGTCAGCAAGGATAGGTTGAATAGGAAGAAGGTAGAAATAGCAGCAGCGCAATAGCCAAAGCAAGGAAATGGAGCAGATGGGAAGCTCTAGATATGTGTTTGGGATCCAGGAGGATTTCCAACAGCCGAGAAGGGAAGCTCATGAGCAGGATCTCATGAAATTTCTAGCTGAGGAGTTTGATGCAGGAGTGTCTCTCCATGTCATCCAGCCAGCTAGCCAGCCATGCTAGCGAATTTAAATCGCACGCTAAGAGAGAGGTGCAACTTCATTTAAAATTTGAATTCAATGTAATTAAATGCTTAGGTTGTTGAGCCATAGAGTTGTGCCTTTGTGTAGGAATTAGGTAGATTGGCCATTAATGTTTGAATGGATGAGATCTATATCCAGATGCTGGACTAGACATCCCATTCAATGCAATTGAATAGGGTAGGTAGGTTGGAGGGAAGTGTTCGAAGAGCCCCCTCAGGTAAAAGAGATTTTTAGCATCTCATTTTGTAAGAAGAGAAGAGAAGAAGAAGAAGAAGAAGAAGAAGAAGAAGAAGAAGAAGAAGAGAGAGACAGAGAGAGAAGAGTAGTGAGTCTGCGAGTAGAGAGCAGAAGAGAGGAGTCGAGACCTTGTTACAGGCCGTGCTATGGAACACCTTGTAAATACAAGCATTTGCCATATTTAATAAAAAGAGCAGTTTTTCCTGCATTATTCTATGTTGAATAGATGTTTGTGAGTGTTCTTTATATGATGTGAATGTATGCTAGGCATTTGCAGGTTGTTTGATTTCAGGTGAAGGTCTTTGAGGCTTCACACCAGGAGGGTGTGACAGAACACTGTGGGTTCTGATAGCCATGCATAGAGGATGCATTTATGAACTCTGCGGAGTAAGACAAAGACATGTTGTGGAACATGAACTAGAATTAACAACTCAGGAGAAGACCTCAAGGTTGTTGAATACCTTGGAGGCAAGGCTGTGTGGGAGAAGACACAGTATTAGACAGAATCTCTGAGGAGTTCTGTGAAGCTCTGCCAGGTGGGCATTGAGTAGGTGCAAGGAGTTCACAACAGAGGACTTCTGTTGAGAAGTTTAGGAAGAAATAGAATCATTGAGGATTCTGAGAGCTCTTCCAAGTGGGCATCGAGCGAGTGCATAGGTGCATAGGAGAAGGAGACAGAACTGCTGGAAGTTTTGGAGGAAGATACTCTGCCAGGAGGGCATAGAGGCGGTGTGCAGACGATCACACAGGAGAAGAGAACTCTTTGAGTTCTATATGTTGAAGGAGGAATACAGTGAGGGATATTCATAGGGTTATTGAACACCCTGCAGACTCAGCAAGAGGTTGCTTGAGCAGAGAGGATAGCTAGGAGGGAATCCATATTTTTCCATCTGTAGGAGAAGGGAAGAAAGAAAAAAATCCCTTAGGGGTATGAGCATTGAGGGAAGCTCAGGATAGACATCACCTGTGTGTGCATGTGAATACCCTACAAAGACATAGGAGTTGAATAATTCTTCAAGGGATTGAAAGAAGGAGCAAAGATCCGGAGGATCAACATTTTTATATGTGCGGAGAGAACTCACACTCATGGAGCTTGTAGAGGAGAAACAAGACAAAGGTTGAGGCCTTTGGGAAACTTGGAATTCTTCCAAGTATCGGAAGAAAGCGCAAAAGCTCAGGAGGGAGCACAGCAGCCGTCAGATCGGCTGAAGAAATCTAGACCATTGAAGGTTTCATGTCCAGGGAGCAGTAGGAGGGAGCGCACAAGAGGAACGGATCTAGACCATTGGATCTTGGTCTAGTTATCCAACAACCGTCAGATTTGTCAAGAGTTGCATAGGGTTTAGACCTTCGTGAGTAGCAGAGTAGAAATCCTAAAAAGAGGGTTGGCTCATCGGGGTTTCGCATATTGGGATATCGGAGATCTCGAAGACAGGATATCGGGAATTTCCATGGGAAAAGTCCCGGGAATGATCTGGACCATCTGTTAGAGGAGACTCATGGCAGAGATCGAGGCATCGGGAGTCAGCATATCGGCATTCCCGTGAACAGCAGATCAGGTAAGTCCACCTTGAAAACCCTGACACAAAATCTAGGTTGTCCGTCTGAGAGAGGAAACGTGTCACGTGATCCTCCATTTTGGAGATCTAGACACTAGACATCGGGATATCAACACTTGGGAAATCAGAGTTTCCGAGGTCGTGAAAGTTGGGACATCAGAAGTCTCGAAAATGTGAGAGGCGATCAAGACCATCCATCTTGAGGGGATGCATGGAAGTGATCAGGGCCTCCAGAAAAAGTCCCAAAAGGAGAATCATCATATCGGAGATCGGGATATCGGGAATCCCGTGGACAAGGTGTTTACGCATTTTTTCATTGCGATGTTCGAAACCCCGATAAGGAGTATGACTGCAGTCATATAAGGGGTGGTCACATGGACCAAAGGTCTAGCCCAGAGGACTAGCGGAAGTTTGAGCACATTGGGATTCGGCGGATAGCGGATAAGGTCACCGGCGCATGCAGAGGCCGTGACAGGGAAAAGAGCAGGACCTGTGGATTGGGTTTTTAAATAGAGATTCCAGCAGGGAATTGCACGAGACGCTTCGGTTCATGAGTTGATTGAGTGATCCTGAGAGCAGGGGCGCGACGAGGATGTGGTCACGTTCTCTCCTGCATCATACAATCATCATCAAAAAGCATACATAGGGGCCAATATATCTTGGAGATCCAAAATGCTTGTTTCCAAATTAAGAACCAACGTTGTGAAACCTAGCATTGGAAAAAACCAAAGGAAACTTGGGAAGAAAGAGAGTGTATGTTCTGCATGTCTGGAAAAGTGGAAACAGAAAAAAAATTCATTTTAGAGTGTGAATCATTCAAAGACAACAGGGACAATTATGTAAGTATCTTGACAGGTATATCTTGGAATAATTTATTCAGCCAGGGAATAATGAGAAATTGAGAGAGCTCATCATAAAGTTGAATAGCCTCATGGATGTTAAGATAATTATTTATTATTCTTCTTCTTCTGTAGGGAGACCAAACTAATCATATTCAGGGAGACCAAACTAATCATATTCTCTATCCAACTAGGGAATTCAGTGTGAAATGTGTTGCCATCAAGATGGAATATTTGTAGGGAGGAAAGGTTATTCGAGGAAGGGGGAATGGAGCCCGTGAATCTGCAGTTTGACATTGAAAGATTTTTTAGCTGAGAAAGACGACTTACTGATTGTCCCCACAAGGATGACACTGCCAATAGATCAAATCTGTCGAGATAAATATTTTTCAAGGCCGTTAGATTTGCAAGCCATGAGAGGTTATGTCTTGTCAACATAGAAGCTGAGGAAGAGAGATCAAGTCCTGTCAAGTTAGACAAATTTCCGAGCTTCCATGGAATGGTACCTACAAATCTTGTTGTTGACAGGTTGAGGTATTTCAAGTTTTTCAAAAAATCCTTCTCTGCATGAATAAGTTGTCCAGTAAAATTATTGAAGCTAACATCCAAATTCCCCAAATCCATCAAGTGAAGTAGTGCAGCAAGATGAAAGGAACCAGTCAAACTATAATCACGCAAATCCACTACAACGATATGGTTGTTCTGTCTTGTTATAATTTGAAAAATGTGGAAACAAAAATTAACATAAGATAATCAATAAGAATGCAGACAAGAAACACAGTCAATTATGTGGTTCACCCAAACATTGGGCTACATCCACCAAGCATAGGTATCAGTTGTCTTATTATTCAGCTAATGTAGATTACAATAGGATCACTCACATCTTTCACCACTCCATATTTTCCTCTACGAGATTACATAATTTATATACAATTACATGGAAAACTGATTATAGAATGATCTCACAAAAAATTCTAACTTGGGCTCAATAGTTACAACCAACATTGAATTTTTGGATCTGAAATCCTAATCATTGGAAATTTGTTGTCACTGTTTCCAACAATATCCACCTTGATAAAAATTAACCTGATACCTTGCTCCTACTTCTATTCATCACCTTTTCTGCAAGCCAAGAGAAGCCAAGCACTATCGTAGCTTCTCTAATAGTATTGGTTTTGTGAACATGTATGTGTAGTTCTCTTTTGTATGCACTTTCTCAAGAGAGACTCCACCTTCATCAATGACCTGTCTTACAAAATGGTACTTGATAGGTATATGTTTTGTTTTACTGTGATAGGTTGGATTCTTAGCCAATTGAATATCACTTTGACTATCACAAAGTAACTTTACTTTGTCCTGCATCCTTCCAAGATCACCAAATAGAACTTTCAACCAAACTGCCTCTTTGCAAGCATGTGAAGCAGCCACACATTCTTCTTCTGTAGTGGATAAAGAAACAATGTTTTGTAGCTTTGACATCCAACTAATATCTCCACGTGAAAGAGTAAAGACATACCTTGAAGTCAACCTTCTCTTGTCCAGATCACCTGCAAAATTAGAATCAACATATCCACAGACTAACTCATGACCACTGTTATAGGTGATACAGTAATCACTTATGCCCCTCAGATACCAAAGCACCCATTTCACTGCTACCCAATGCTCTTTACCTGGATTTTTCATAAACCTGCTGACAACCCCAACTGCATGTGAAATGTTTGGCCTTGTACTAACCATCCCATACATTAGACTTCCTACTACATTAGCACATGGTATTCAAGACATATATTCCTTTTCTTCTTTTGTACTAGGACATAAACTTGAAGAAAGATTAAAATGGGAAGCCAAAGGGATTGAAACTAGTTTCACATCGTTCATACCAAACCTCAAAAGTATCTTCTCAATAT
>SNQJ01S0020243.1:56978-92053 GCA_010110895.2 Picea sitchensis
ATTGGTGTCAAGTGGGTTTACAAAACTAAACTCAATGAAAAAGGGTAGATCGAAAAACACAAGGCAAGACTTGTTGCCAAAGGATTCTCACAGGAACCAGGTACTGATTATGGTGAAACTTTTGCTCCAGTAGCAAGATTAGACACTGTAAGGACTCTATTGGCCATAGCAGCCCAACACAAGTGGCAATTATACCATATGGATGTCAAGTCAGCATCCCTGAATGGTTTCTTAGAAGAAGAAGTCTATGTCGATCAACCACCTGGATTTGAAGTCCAAGAGCACCCAACAAAAGTATATCGGTTGAAGAAAGCCTTGTATGGATTAAAGTAAGCTCCAAGATCTTGGTACAACAGAATTGACTCTTATCTGATCAAAAGTGGTTTTAGCAGAAGTCAAAATGAGCCAACTCTTTACACCAAAACAGATCAGCATGGTAAAATTTTGATTGTATGTTTATATGTTGATAACATGATCTATATAGGAAATCTTGAGTTAACAAATTTTAAACATGCCATGCAATCAGAGTTTGAGATGACAGATCTTGGCATAATGAAATATTTTTTAGGGATTGAGGTTAATCAATCAACCAAAGGAATTTTTGTCTGTCAGTAAAAGTATGCAGCAGACATCCTCAAAATATTTCACATGGAAGAATGAAATCCAACAGAAACTCCCATACCACTAGGCACAAAATTGAGCAAGAATGATGAAGGTCCGACCGTAGACTCTACTCTATACAAAATTTTAGTAGGCAGTTTGTTGTATCTTACAGCAACTAGGCCTGACATTATGTATGCAACCAACCTTGTTTCCAGATTCATGGAATCCCACAAAGATTCTCATTGGAAAATGGCGAAATGAATTTTGAGATATGTTGCAGGAACTCTCAATTTTGGCTTATGGTACACTAAATCTTATAGTAATCAACTTTCTGGTTACATAGATAGTGATTTTGTAGGCATCTTAGATAATAGGAAAAGCACATCTGGACACATTTTTCAACTGGGCACGAACCTGATCTCATGGGCATCAAAGAAGCAACCAATTGTATCAATATCTTCTGCAGAGGCAGAGTATGTCGCGGCTACCTCGGCTTCTTGTTAAGTTGTGTGGCTGAGAAGAATATTGAAAGATATGTTACATACAGAAAAGGATCCAACTCCTATATTCTTTGAAAATACATTAGCAATTTCTTTATCCAAAAATCATGTGTTTCACAAGAAAATAAAACACATTGACACTCATTTTCATTTCATACACGAGCTATTCAATAATGGTGATATTGCACTACAATTCTATGGTTCTCGAGATAAACTTGCTAATATCTTCACAAAGCCACTAGGAAAATCGGTTTTTGATTTTCAGAGACAACACTTAGGCATAATCAGTGCTGATGATTGTAACTGTTGAGTTTAAGAGGGAGTGTTAAATATAATGTAACCTCAACAGTCTGACTGTACACTGCCAACTGTCCTGGCCAACTGTTCTTTCTATTCTTTTTTTTCTTGAGCCTATTTAGCTCAGCTATTTCCCTTTGCATTGTACTCCTTCATTAACACCTTCATAGTTACTATCTTCTTCATATATTCTAATATACTGTTTTCTGTTCTATTCTTTCTCTCTGCATTTCTTGCTTCACAATTGATCACAAATCACTTTTAAAGGCTAAGAGGGATTCCATTTCTTTATCTAAACAACCCATCTCAGTAGACAAAAAGAAAAATATGCAACATATGAATATACGTATTTCCGGAAAAGCCTATGCAACATATGAATATGCATATAGAAAAACTCAATAAGATCTTTCGCATCATATTACCTATCTGCAACCCTTCCTATTTCAAGGATTGCATTCCACATGTTTTCGTCATCAGATTCTTATGCATATTATCGGGTTGGACGATAGAGAGAGAAAGAACATTAGAGGTGTTGGAATTGGAACTGGAATTGCATGTCCACATGGACATTCATAAACCATTGGTCCTGACTGCAATTCTATCTTGAACCTCAGTTACTAACATAATCCAAAAAAAATTGCTAGGAAAGTTAGTCAATTTTTCCTCCATACGACGTCAAATCGTTCTGTGATATTGAAAACATATGGAGGTAAGTTACATGCATCACTTCATATGAAAAGTGGACATTAATGTAATCTTCCACTTGCTTCATTGCTTACCAAGTAGAATTCCATCCATATATGGAGATCTCTTACATAGGTTTTAGTGGTATTAAGGACATCCTATCCCAAAGGGCGAGCGATATTTACCCTAGTACACAACATTCAATTATGTCGCAGGTGGATTATAGTGTGTTGGATTTGAAATAAAATTAGATCCGATGGCCTATAATCCATTTACCACTACTGTGTAGCAACCTAGATATTGGTCTCCTCTCCAATGGGGTGAATCTTGTTGTGTAGTTTACTTATTCTACGTTTCTGACTTATTTGCAATCACATATATCCCATCCTTGATGCTCAAAACCTTTTCCACATCCTCCCATCTGCTTTATTTGGTATGTTTACCTATCATTTCATCCTTTGAGTCCAACATCATCAAAGATATCTCCATGTTAATTTAATGCAAGGTGGTTGGTGCAGTACCTCTACCTCAGATTTCAAACTAGGCATTCAAACTATCCCACCCCATTGCCACACCTTCCTTTCTTTCCACCCCTGTCGAGCATAGACCGCTCCATAAACACTTGTGATCCCCCTTTGTTGCATCCATACTGATGTGGAATCAAGTGTGGCCATGTGACAAACAGATTTTATCGTTTTATGTTCATTTTCTATTTGTTTTCTATAACGGCACAAGATCAAACTTGATCATTCTTGAGCGCTCCTTTCGTCAACTCAATCACTCTTGAACTTCAAGAATAATGAGAAGTCAACCTCTCACTAGTTTGTATACCTTATATCATCTTTACAACCTTCTCATGAAACTCTCTAATATATGCAGAAAGAAACTGTAGACTACAGGAGCCTAGATAGAAAAAACATTGTATTGTGTATTCAAGAATGTTGAGCAGTCAACCTCTCACTTAGGAAAACTTCCACTTTAGCAAGAAATATATTTGAAAACCACAGAAAGTAATGACAACACATACTGGAAACTAAAAAATTTACAAATCATGAACCATGGGCCACCATCGAATATCCTCTCTCTATCCATGATGGATGCAAACACTTCTAGAACATACTACAGCCTATCAGGGATATTTAAACACCTCTTATTGATTTCAAGTTATATTTCACCTAGGAGTTTAGGGTATTTTTTGAAATCCAAAAGCTCATGAATTTCCAAATTAAACCTTTTGAATAAATCATTTTCTATTTATGGGATCTAGAATAATCTCTCGATTAGCTAAGAAATTTTCTAAACATTCATGCATGGCCTTTCCCTTAGCAACTTCTACCTATAGCAATGAAATCAAATAATTTTTCCTCTATCACTTACCTCTAACTTTTATGGATCAATAAATATTTCAATTCACTTCACCTCAAACTCTCTAGTATACTCAGAATGAAGAAATTGTATAGGGAACAAGATGCCAATTAGCAACAACACCCTCCAGTATCTTTAAGAACATTGTTCATTCAACCTTCCATTGATTTGTAAAAATGAGATCATCTTTGGTCTAGTTTTTGTCAATGTTTCCAAGAAACATAGGGTCATTCTCCTCAAGTGGCACTACTCTACACTTCTTCCCTTGAATATGACACAAATTTAAAGTTCATATAAAAACAAAAATAGTTGTAATCATTGATCACTAATCCCCTTCAGACATAAAATTCTCTACATTTATCTACAAACAATATTCTCTACATATGAAAAGCCTAAAGTGTCATTATCCTCAAGTGGTTCTAGTCTACACTTCTCTCGTTGACTCTGACACAAAGATAAATTTCATATCAATTATTATTCCTTGATATGTTCCAAGTTGTAAATGGAACTATGCATAGGCACCCTAGGGGATAAGACCTAGATCGAGTCTTAAAACCATACTGATTAACAACATAAATTATGAAAAAAATTGGGTAAGTTTTTCTCTCTCTATTATAAAATTCTCGACCCTCAAAAAGTACCGAAACCAATACCAAGACACTCAACATGAAGAGGCATGTATCCATGAGTGTTTTAGATAGTTAGATTTAATTTTGAGAAGGGGCGTATTTAGAAGAAATATAGAATAGACATGTGAGGAAAATTTAAGGTGAATCTCACAGCCTATGGACATAATAATGTGTTAAGAAATTAATAATTCAACAGTTCTAACAGATATACTAGATCATTAAACCATGCATCAAACAACAAACATTTTCATATACTCAAATTCATGGAGGTACCCTCTGAACATCATTAAATACATGAACAAAATGACATGAAGTGGTCATACATTCAGAGGAAATAACATCAGTATCATAAGCTAAACAACATGGAGTAACACTGCACATGTCATAAAACTTGTTGCTCGAGTTTTTATTAATGGGGATATGATACAAGAAGCCATGAAATGAGAGGGATAGATTTTACAAGAGCACATACACGAAAAAAAAGAATTGACTAAAGCATAACATAGGGGATGAATTTCTTGCAACCTGTATCCTTGAAAATTGGTATGTGTCTGAGGGGATCTTTGATTAAACAACTCAGGTATAAGATACTCTTAAATTCCCCAAAGTGATGACCCTAAAAATGAGCTCCTTCTATCAATTTATAACTACTCTTACTTAAGGGAAAACTGATTTCTCAGACCAATACATCTTCTTGAGAATCGATTTCATATTGTCAGAATCTTGATACCACTTCTGACATTCTAATTACTTTCATATTCTCAACTAATTTTTATCTATTTTAACAGGGTAAAAATAGATTTCTACCCCCAAAGCTAACGTGATGGTGCTTGGTGGGGTGTGTTCTTTTCATATTATTGAGACTTAAGATGGGTGTTATTAGTTGGCTCCATGAGCTCTTCATCTACAGCAGTGGGCCCATTCAACCATGTAAATATTTGGATTGTTGATTGGTTGAAAGGCCTTCCCGTACCTTCTGCTTAGACCTCATTGTTTGTTGGTGCGGGGTATCTGATCTAAAAGGATCCAGAATTGTCAAAGAGATCCAGGAGGATCCAAAACATTCACAGATGTCCAGGAGGATAAAAAGATGATCAAGAAGTTTTTGTCTCAAATGCTCTCAGAAAGGGATTCAATGTGTATATATCGACGATATATTTTCAACGGCTCAAAATTGTCTCAAATAGATTTCATACGCAAAAGTTATAGCCAGTCAAAGTTTTGGTCAAATTAGAAAAAGTCAAATCAAAGGTGACATGTTTCACCCCTACAAGGGTCACACAAACTATGTCTGTATAGATCAGGATGACATCATGCCGACCTCAATGGGGTGATGTGGCATCATGAAAACATTCCATGTGTCACCTAGAATTGGATGAATCGACATCCAGTTGGACCTATCTGGAAGTGACGCATGTCATGAGTATAGATGACATGGTAGGCAACATGTGGACCAATTATAAACCAAAACATGGCAGTATGTACGCATGTATGGAAGGTACATTTGGCGACATATGGACCAATGGTAGGCCACCACATGGACCAATCATATGGTGCCACATGGCACCTTTGAGAAGGCCAAATTGGCCTTAGAATCAAAATTGTTAGAGTCGAAAGGAATTGAATCTCTGACCTCCTAGCACGAACCCAACAACTTAAACAACATGCCATAACCAATTAATCCAATAGTTTCATCGAATATTCAAATGAGAAACAATATATTTATTGTTATATAAATGTTATATGCCAAAGAAACAGAGTTCGTGAGGGTTGAAACCACAAACCTCCCAACACATAGCCCACGACTTAACTACAATTGACCAACCTACACCATATGGTTGTGTTGTTACAACAACATAACTACCAATATTTAAAGGGGGGTGTAAGATTCAGATGGAGGTCGGGAGATCGCGCCCTATTTAATGGGCATGAAACCCAACGCACATAACATCATATGACAACAGAGTACAAAATTGGGTATCGAAGTTCATGAAAAGGGTATCAAGACTTTGGGATTGCACCGCAATGCATTTCAAAGGGTTTCTTAGAAAAAATATATGAAGTTTATACTCATTTTTCTCATAATTTTGGAAGTAATTTGATGGTGCGTTCTATTTCTAATTTTGAGCAACGTGTAAAAAGGTCATTGTAAAAACACAAGAATTTGAGCATTAATAAAGAGGTCTCAATTGGAAGTGGACCTGGAAAAGTATCCCAAATTTGGTTAATTATGTTAACAAACTTCTGTATGTGATTTTGGTATTGTTGTTCTATTTCACTCAATTATGTTGCAAGTTATTTTTGATTGAAGTGAATTTGGATAGATAAGTAAATTCACATATATTATGCAATTAGTGAAACAATCATTATTATTTTGAAATCAAGTTAGATATTTATGTGAATTAAATAATAATTAACATCTAAGAATTTTTCGGATCAAGTTGGTATCAAAGCTAGTTTTGAAAAGTGTTTGTGAGTGGATTCTTACAAGGTACAAATTCAATCAAGGAGAAGGCACACTTGCAATTTACAATCCCGAGATTGGTTCAAGAATATTTACTCAAAAAAGAGAGATGAATTCACCAAGAAAATTGGTTCCTTACGACTCTAAAGATGATTTCTTCAAGGATTTTAACTTAATGAAAGCCATGGTGGAAGAAATGTATGAGGGTCGAAAGAAGGCCAAGGAAGAATATACATTGGAGAAAGTTGAACCAATTAAAGATGAAGGAGGAGGTGAAGGTGGAGGGCCTTCTGAACCATCCTCACCATCTTCATTATATGTAAGTGAACATTCTTCACATAAGAAGAAGCCCGCTAAGTATTCTCATGCTCATAATTTTCCTTTATTAAAATTAAATGTCAAGTTTGAATTGCAGATCTATGATGGATAATTGAATGCATAAAAGTTAGACAATTGGATCAAACAAATATAGGTATATTGCAAGGGACAAAATATTGTAGATGACACTGTAAATATACTCTTCATCTAGGTGACACAACCTTGATATGGTGGGAGAGTAAGACACAAGTTGATCTCATTCAATAGGGTAAAGTACTTTCTTTTTGGTATGAATTTACTGCTGCAATAAGAAAACAATTTTATCCAATGGATTATGTGCAAACTGCAATTATGGAATGGCAACATCTCAGACAAGGAAAGGGGAAAAATTTCCAACTATATACATAGGAATTTAAGAGGAAAGATCTATCTTTGGGAATTCCTTTATATACTTTGGAAACTCCTCTAAAGTATATTGGTGGCATGCACTCGTTTCTTCGACACACTATATTAATGTTTAACCCTACTATCATTGATGAAATGTCAATACAAGCTACTCATCTGGATGCTAGTAAGGATAAGCATGTTATTGAATATAAAAGCCACACAATTTTGAGAAGGAATTGAAAGGAAAATGGAAGAGTAAGAAATCATCTACAATAAAGAAATTTGAAGAAAAAACTACATGCTCTAACTGTAAGAGAAGGAGTCATGAGGAAGCATAGTGTTGGAAGCTGCATATAGAATTATGACCAAAGAAGTTACAGGATAAAGGGAAACCAAATATTGTTGTATCAACTCAACCTGATTTGGAATAAAATTTAGAAGATGAATCTAATATAATGGAAATGGGAAGCAAAGGAATACCTACTATCAAATCTATTTTTTTAGTTCAATCTGCTAAATTGGAAAGTGTTCTTGAGCAAAAGAAAAGAAGCAATATTTTTCATGTTAGGGTTATAGTAAAGCATACAAAGATAGATAATTTTCTTGACAGTGGATCTCAAGTTAACTTAATATATAAAATAATTGTTAAGAAGTTATGTTTAAAGATGAAACCTCATAGAAAACCCTATCCATTAGGTTGGGTGTATGACGATGCTAAGTTGCAGGTGACAAAGCAGTGTAAGATCAGATTTGCAATTACATTGGATTTCTTTGATGAGGTTGAGTTAGATGTTGTGCCTCTTGACATTTTCGGAAGGCTCTTGGATAGTCCATATCTATTTGACAGGAAAGCTATATTTTATCGTGAAGAGAAAAAATATCACTTTTTCAAGGATGGGATTGAATTTATTGTCATATCTCATTGTATTAAAACTAATGTTTCTTTAGTGAGCACAACGAAAATGAAGATACTCGTGAGTGAAAGTAAATCATTTGTTCTAATGATAATGAAACAAAAATAAGAATATATATTAGATGCTTTATCAGGTTGTGATCCAAATCATTAAAAGGAGTTGGTAAAAATCATATCTAACTATCATGAGTTATTTCAGGAACTTATAGGGTTGCCTCATAAGAGGGAGGTTGAACATGAAATCTACTTGTAGCAGGATGTTCCTCTTCCTAACATTGGTATGTATAGGTCATCAGTGATAGATAATGAAGAGATAAATAAGAAAGTTCAAGAGTTACTCGATAAAGGAATCATAAGGCTAAGTTCCTCTCCGTGTGGATATCCTATTATATTAGTTCTGAAGAAAGATGGTACGTGGAGGATGTGTATTGAATTTTGAGCACTGAACAAGATTACAGTAAAGAAAATATATCCTCTTCCTAGAATTGATTATTCATTGGATCAATTAAAGAATTTTGTTTATTTCACAAAGCTAGAATTGAGAAGTGGTAACCATCATATCATAATTATAGAAAGTGATATTTGGAAAATTGCTTTGAAGACAAAGAAAGGGTTGTTTGAGTGGTTGGTTATGCCAATGGGTTTATACAATGCACCTACAACATTTATGAGGGTAATGAATGATGTGTTCAAGCCTTACATAGATGATTTTTTCATTGTCTACTTAGATGATATTTTTATATTTAGTCGAAGATGGGAAGATCATATAATGCATGTCAATATAGTCTTTGAAATCTTGAAGAAGGATTATTTGTATATAAAGATGTATAAATGTGAGTTTGGAATTTTTTTTTTTGTATATTTGGGTTACATTCTAGGGAATGGTCAGCTAAAGATAGATCCCTCGAAAGAATAATTTATTGTGAATTTTCCCAATCCAACTACTTCCATGGAAGTCAGAAGCTTCTTAGGAGAAGTATAGTATGGGAGGAAATTCATTGCTAAATTATTTGTCATAGCAGCTCCTCTGCATGCATTAACAAGTGTCAAAAAGGTTTTTCAACGGGGAGCCAAGCAACAAAAATCCTCTGAAAAATTGAAGGAAAAGATAAGTACCACACCAGCTTTGGCTCTTCCATATCTACAACAACCATTTGAGATTGAAATCAATGCAAGAGGATATGCCATGGGAGTAGTCTTGATGCAATAAGGTAAACCTATATTTTATCATTCTTAGAATTTTACTCAAGAAGTAATTAAGTATCCAACATATGATAAGGAATTGTATGCATTGGCACAAAGTGTGAAGAAATGGAAGCATCGCTTAATGGGAAAGGAGGCAATAGTTCATACAAATTATCATCCATTACAGTATTTGCAGTCACAGACCAAGCTACAACAGTCACAACATTTTAGGTGGATGGGTTTCTTACAATAGTTTCATTTGGTTATTAAGTATAAATAGGGTATTCATAAGAAGGTTGTAGACATGTTATGAAGACCAGTGATCAATGCATATACAATACTAAGGTATAATCCCTTAGTTCATGAAAGTTGCGTAGAACAATATACAAGGGATAGTGATTTTAAAGGTGTGTATGAATCATTAATCCATGAAAATCAACAGTTAGACTATCATATGCATGAAAATTTGTTATATCATATTGGAAAGCTTTGTATACCCAGGGATGAAAGAGAAAATGTAATCAAGCAAGCTGATACATCTCTCATTTCTTGTCATTTTGGGATTGGTAAGATAGTAGAACAATTGTAGAGATATTGTTATTGGCATCGAATGAATGAGATGATTTTCGAGTATGTAAAATGATGCTTTATGTGTGCCATAAGAAAACCTAGCAACAAAAAGTTGGGATTATATATCCAACTTCCAGTACCTTCTCAGCCATGAGAAAATATCTCCATGGATTTTGTAGGGGTTTTTCAATGTCTAGGACAAGTCATGATTATTTATATGTCATAGTGGATAGATATGTGTATCTTAATTCCATGCAAGAAACAGGTTACAACTGAACAAACAACACAGATGTTCTTTGCTAATGTTTGGGTTCATTTTGGGCTTCCTAAATCTATTATATTTGATTGAGACTCTTAATTTTTGGGGAAGTTTTGGTCTAGTTTATGGGAGTTGATGGACATGAAGTTAAAGAAGAGCACAATTTTTTATCTGCAAAAAAGTGGACAGACAGAAGTGGAAAAAAAAACAATGGTACATTTATTTCAAGGATATTGCATCAAACATCCTAAGTTGTGGGATGAACAGTTTCCCTATGTACAACATGCTTATAATCATTCCATCCATTATTCTAGTCAATGAACTCCTTTTGAAGTATGTTTGGGGTACTTGCCTAAATCACCTATGGATTTTTCTTTTGGAAAAGTAAGTAAAGAAGATGGATAGGATGATACAGATAAAGCTAAGAGGTTCATTCAGAGAATCCAGTAGGTACATCAAGAAGTACATGAAAAATTGGAGAAGAGCCAAGAAAAATACAAGGCGAGGCATGCCAAACATCAGGTTGATCGTTAGTTAAAATTCGGTGATCAAGTATGGTTACATATCATCAAGGAAAAAATGAAGTGTGAAGGTAAAAATATCAAACCAATACGATATTGTCCATTCAATATCTTGTAGAATATTGGTACTAATGCCTTTCATTTAGATCTACTTTCCTACATGCAAATGTATTATGGATGAATATGAAAGTATTTGAAACTTTATGAGTCTCCTATTATTATGGATGAAGATGAAAGTATTCAGGCTCTGATAGTTGCTGATTTTTCTCCATAGTATTTAGATGAGCTACATGAAGATGTTATTCTTGACAAAAGAATTAGGAATTCACAACGAGGTGATGTGGAATATCTTTGAGTTGCTCTTAAAGGGGTAAAACCAAGAAAAGTAAATTGGATCGAGATTAGGAAGGTGAGGGAGATTTACCCTCACCAAGTTGTTCAATAATAAAAAAAATTGGTGGTCCAAAAGGCTTCCAATGGGGAAGAATGATCCAAGATGATATTGAATGCTCAAAGAGGTCCAGGAGGATATGAAATGCTCATAGAGGTCTAGGAGGATTAAAAAATTCTCAAAATTTAATCATCTCAAATTCTCTCTAAAAGGGATTCATTGCATAGAGCTCGGTGATATATTTCTAATGGCACAACAATCACCTCAAACATAGTTCGTATGCAAACATTATAGCCAGTCCAAGTTTAGGTCAAACTAGGAAAAAAGTCAAATTCGAAGGTGACACATGTCACCACTCCAAGAGTGACACATTTCATGTCTCTATATCTTAGGATGAAATCATGCTGATGTTAGGAGGGTGACATGGAAGAACAACAACGTGCCACGTGTCACCCATAAATGGAAAAATAAACATCCAATTAGACCTATCTGGAAGTGACATGTGTCATCCATACAGATGATGTGGCATATGTACGATGACATGGCAGGAAATATGTGGACCAATTATAAACCAACACATGGCAATCCATACATATATGTGGAACATACAATTGGCAACATATGGACCAATGATAGGCCACCACTTGGACCAATCATATGGTGTCACCTAACATCTTTGAGAAGGCCAAGTTGGCCTTAGAATCAAAATTGTTTGACTTGGAAGGAATCGAACCTCCAACCGCCTAGCACCAACCCAATGACTTAAACAACATGCCATAAGAAATTACACCAACATTTCCATCAAATATTTGAATGAGAAACAATATATATATTTTTATATAAATGTTATATTCCATATAAATGGAGTCTGCAAAGCTTGAACCCTGGACCTCCCAACACCTAGTTGGAAACTTAACTACAATGCACCAACAATTACACCATATGGTTTTGTTGTTACAACAACAAAACCACCAATATTTAAAGGGGTGTGTAAGGTTCAGACAAAGGTTTGGGTCCCACACCCTATTTAATGGGCACGAAACCCAAATAAAATCACATCATATGATAGCAGAGTATGGATTTGGGTTTCAAAGTTTGTGCTAGGGGTATCAAGTCTTTGGGATGGCACCATAATGTGTGCCAAAGGGTTCCTTAATGGAAAGATATGAATTTTATGCTCATTTTTGTTAGAAAAATGGGTGTGCTCGTTTCACCATAAAAAATATAGCAATATTGTCACCCAACCATAGGCACAAAGGCCACCCTCGAGAACCTTAACCTTGATAGACAAAATAATTCTGGTAGCAAACCAATAGCCAACGAAGGCTAGCGCACCAAGCAAGGATAAACAAAAACCAAGCAGAAATTCCAAACCAATAACTGGAGACAAAATTCACTATTGCAACCATTGCAGTTATCCTTCACTCATGCACACTTGTTTTCCTTATGCAGTCATGAGTGAGTGTGTCCAAATGAACTCTAGCACCCTCTATTTATATTTCTCCATATTAATTGACTGGGCTGACTTCTCTTCTTTGGAAATAATAACTTAATATAATTTATTTTCTTGAGCCGACTTGTCTTCTAGGGTTATTATCCAAATGTTTAGGGGTTCTCATAATAGGTTACACGTGGAGGTTAATACCTCCCATAGCTACAATAATATCAACACTCCCTCCTAGATAAGGAGGTATTAAAGGAAATGGTCTTGAGAACAAACATACCATTCAACTGGTAGCATCATCATAACCACATAGGCTATCGCATGATCAAATCACAAGCATAATCATCAATATCCAACTAGATATTCTCCATGGCAATCAAAACAATGCAATCCAATAGAAAATAACTATGTCTATTCATAGTAGTATACAATTGCTATCCAGTGGTACAAAACCACTCTTAGTAGCACACTGCTATGAACCAGTGACACACAGTTACTACCAGTGGATCACATCCACCACAGTGGCGCACAACTACTTTTCAGAGAAATACAGTCTCTACAACAATCATATCATCAAATATTAACTTGCATAAACAATATCATGATATAAAGTGAGTCATCTGGGCCATTCTTCCACTCACAAATATGAGATATGGAAGAGCATATGCCCTCGGAAAGTTAAGCATTAGTTGTGGTCTATCTGGACAATTCTTCTCAAGCACATAAGAATAAATGTCCTTAATTTCTTAACCTAGAATATTCACCTAACTGGGCCATTCCTCCGGCACTAATCACAATGCAATATTGAGAGACTGAGTCTTCCCTAGAGAATGATTGTCCCTGATTGTTGAACTTGGAACATTCATCTAACTAGGCCATTCCTTCAGCACTAATCACAATGAAACTTGGAGAGAATTAGTTTGCCCTAGCGAATGACTGTTCGGACCATTTCCTAAGGAAATTAATGTACTGCACCAACATCCAAAACATACCATTCTTCGAAACTGCTTGCAACTATGAAACTCAAAAGAATGATTGCGCGACGAGGAAGACCATTATACTTGACCACTACTCAGAGTGACTGCCAAGAAGAATGACTATCCTAGACCATTCTCTCATTTTGTCCACAAGGGGAATCACTATCTATGGTACATCAACAATCTATTAGACCATTTTCATTATGAAATTACTGTTTGATCTAGACCATTTTTCGAACTGGAAAATTAATGTCCGTTAGAAATCTCGAACCACTTTTTGGACTCGAAAGTAACTTCCTATCCTGGACCATTTTCCAAACCGGACAATGACTTCCCATGATTCAATAAAATATCAGTGCTCCCTCCCAACCTGGGGATCCATGTCTTCCCTTTCAGCTAAGGGAGTTATCTCCACCAACCCCATCTTGTCCCTTAAGTATGCAAACTTTATCCTGGACAAAGGTTTTGTCAAAATATCTACTACCTACTCATATTTGGTGATATACTAGAGTTTCACTTCTCCTTCTTGGACTTTATTATGAATAAAGTAGTATTTTATCTCAATATGTTTCGACCAGTCATGAAACACTGGGTGCTATGATAGCCTCATACAACTTTGATTGTCATAGTATATTATGGTCGAATATGATACCTGATCAAATAATCCATAAATCAGCTTCCTCATCCTTACTGCTTTGGTACATGCCTCACATGTTGTGATCTACTCTACTTCTGTTGTGCTGAGTGCGACATACTTTTGTTTCCTGTTGGCCCATGATATCATAGCATAGCACAAAATGAAACACATCCTTGAAGTACTCCTTATGTATTTTCCACTCCCTTCCCAATCTGAATCTGTGAATCCATGAATTTGTATATCACTAGTTGAGGTGTATATTAAACCATAGTTTAAAGTCCCACGGATATATCTTAGAACATGCTTTGTTGCTATCCAATGCTCATGTCTAAGTTCCACCCGAAACTGGATTAAAGTGTTTACAACAAAGAAAATATATGGTCAAGTATTCACTAGATACATCAGCGACCCAATAAATTGTCGATATAGGGATGGGTCTACTAGATCAGATTCTGTGTCTCTTACTTTTCTTATAACTTTGGTCATAGGAGTGGCCATGGATTTTCAATCCGTCATTCCAAATTTCTGAAGAATCATCATTGTGTTAACACATACATTTGTAAGGGTCAAAAAATCATGTCAGTTTTGGTTTTGATTCATAGGGTTTCATAATTTATAGGCTTTTATGTCTTCTTGTTATAATCATAACTCAAATTTTGATTTTAATAAGATAAAGTTAGTTTGGCCTTGGTCTAGAGTATTTGGGTTATGTATTTGTTATCATGGCAAGATGAATAAGCCCTCATGAGTGACACCTTGTTTTCTTTTGCATCATTAAATTCACAAGTCATGCCTCCAAATTGTACATAAGGTCCCTTTTTGTCACTATCCACCACTTAAGTGTCAAGTCAAAATTGTTTGATGTGTTGCCAACTCACTAGGAGAGTTCGCAATGTACTCTAAGTACTTCATGATTTCAATTTTTTCAGCATTGCAATTATAGGATCATTTCAAGGATGATTTATGGTTTTCATAGCCTACCATTGAACCACTTCTCCAAGGATTATGTGATACCATCAACTAACAACCTCCTCAAAGTGTGCAAGCTATGTTTGACAGGCACTTCGATCTGGTTAAGGAGGAGCATTGGAGGTTAGATAGCTTGTAAGAACACATGTTAAACTTTGATGACATTTACATCAAGCCCAGCTTTACTAGATACTCCATGAGGTTTTTCATTTTGCTTTAAAGACTGAAAGAATGGTTGTGGATGACTCATATATTGGCACTACGAACTAGCACTACATACTGGCACTGCGAACTCATTTCCTTTAGCGGAGCCTTCTAAAGATTTGATCATAACTTTTTAATGGTGATGTGAGTTCTTCTTAAATGTTTTTTGGAGGAGCATGACATTGGTATTGACCTATTGACCCAAATTCAACCTGACCCAATTTGGCATTTGAGAGATAAAATTAAAACACCGGTGCATTGTAGACTGACACTGAGAACTCATTTCCTGTAGCAGATCCTTCTAAAGATTTGATCATAAATTTTGAATGGTGATATGGGTTATTATGAATGTTTTTTTGAACGATAATAATATTGGTATTGACTTGCTGACCAAAATTTAACCTGACCCAATTTGGAATTGGAGAGATAAAATTAACACACCAATGCGCTGTAAACTGGCACTACAAACTGTCTATTTTTCATAATTTTTGAATATTCACCTTGTTTGGAGGTTGCCACCCGTCAAAGAGGGTTCAAATGACTTCTCAGAGGTCATTTATTTGCTAAAGGAAACATGCACCTAATATTTAGATCCATTAAAATCTCATGCAGTGAGTTGGAAATAGATTTTAATGACTTCCAACAACTTCCTGAAAATTAGCAGTTTGTTGGATTCTTGTCTCTTTGACTATTGCCACCTATCTCCAAGGCCTAGAATCCAATGTAAGACATGGGTTTTCACCTCCTAATCATATTTTGTATGTTATTTTATATTTAATGGGTGAGAGGGATCAAGAAAAAATGGGATTCATGAGCCAACAGAGGCTAGAGAGAGTTGGGGCAGGAAGTTTCCATGTGTGTGTTCATTTGTAAGCCTAAAGGATTTTTATAATTGTAATCATTACTGTTATTGAGGACTCATGAGAGATGTGATTTTGTGATTGTAATTCTTGTGTTTAATATATCTTCTTATTTGAATGTATTGCAGATTTGAGGATCAAAGGATGCCAATGATTTATGGATCCCTAAGCAGCAGAGGATCCCTTGTAATTTTTCCCATCAGTCATTGGTTTATTCAAGTATTTGTTGATTTATTAAACTGAGAGGATCTTTGTTTAGTGAAAATTATATATTATGTTTTATTTATTCATTCTTCTATCTATCAACATATAATCGTGTTGTCTATTGAGCAGCTTTAGTGCCTTCAATTAGTAGAGTGTTTATGACTCCATTTCCAAATGGTGTAACCTATTCATATGCAGTTTTCTATGCTCTTCCTTTCCTTCTCATTCTAACTGATCCACTCAAGCTTAAACTCAATATAAACCTACAAAATTTTGATGGGTACTATTATTATATCTACAATAGTCTAGGTGTGACTTCTAGTGCTAACATTTTTCGTGTCATTGTCAGGGATGGAAGTGAAGAAATCTTTCCTCAAAAAATGAAAATGACTAGATCCAGCTCTTGATGGTAGACAAGAGAAGGACACAAGCTTGACTGCAATATTCTACCTAGCAACTCCAACTTCATCATAGATGAATCTATGGGTGACTCCACTGGTTTGATATGGACAAGATTCTTTCTCAAAGGTATGCATTTTGTGATTTCTCAAATATATTTGGTTTTCCAAACCCCGTGCCCGATAGAAGTGAATGGGAAGGATGCATTCCTAGGTTTAGAGGGTGAGATTGGGAAATGCGAGTTGAGTTTTTACTAGATTTTCATGAGTGCATACTTAAGATGAAAGTTATACATGAATATCTCCTCATCAAATTGTTTACATACTCTTTATATGCAGTACCTCGTGATTGGTGTAGATCTATTTCGGTTGCTTGTATTCCTTCACTAAGACATTTTCATCTTGCATTTCATTTTTTTTGCAAAGAGAATTTTTCATCTGATTTCCTTTATCAAGAATGTTGTTATAAATTTGATTTGTTGAGTAAAGGATCGAATAGTCATAAAGAGTATGTTGTAGTAGAATACACTTTTCATAATGATAAAGAGGTTGATGATCTTAAAAGTGATAGCCAGAATGGAGATACCTTTGACATTGTATCAGATGTATCTATTGTTTTAAGTTGTCATGAAAAAAAAATTATTTCCTTTGAGTATTCAAATGATATTGAGAAGATGGATATATCGGCATGTGACAGTTTTGAATATGAGCCACAATAATACAATGAAGGATATAAGGAAGGATTATATGAGCATTATTGGTCGAAGAAATTTCTCCAACAACTATTACTAGAGATCAACAAGATTTCTTTAATCGTTCCTAAACCTGGATCTGCAGCAAATATTAAACAACCTATGATCAACAGTGAAATCAGTGAAGGAAACCCACAAAAACCTTCATTTTTACAGATAGAGGAGATTGGAAACAATCATAAAACTGGGCATGTGCAGAAGCAATTCTATTTTCAGTTGGAACAATATTAAGAAAAAGTATTTATTTATGGATTTCAAGACAATATTACTAATTATCTGGAGTTTTTGAGAAGTACAGATGTCAAATCATTCTTTTCAAGTGAATGTTGGTTCTTCTATCTTTTCAAACTGTACTTATGTATTCCATGGATTCCTTCATTTGTATGATCTAGATCAAAAGTTTCACCAGTTAATCAGTTTCTTGTATGGCTTCATTGGAAGCATGACTTTAATTGAACTAAGAATAGTTCAAATGGTTAGAGTAGGAGTAAGATTAATAAAGCTCGATTATCAAGCATTTGGTTTGCAGTAGATCAATTAATAATGACCCCATAGCCCTTGTATAAGGAACTAGAACTACATGTTCTTGGCAACTCACAGGGAGCGTGACATCCCATGTGGAGCCAAATGTTAACACATAGATTTATAAGGGTCAAAAAATCATGTCAGTTTTGTTTTTGAGTCATAGGGTTTCATAAGTTATAGATTTCTATGTGTTCTTGTTACAATCAGTATTCAAATTTTGATTTGAATAAGCTAAAGTTAGTTTTGACTTGGTCTAGAGTATTTGGGTTATGCCTTTGTTATAATGGCAAGATGAATAAACCCTCATGAGTCACACCTTGTTTTATTTTTCATCATTAACTTCACAAGTCACACCTCCAAATTGTACATAAGGTCCCTTTTTGTCAATATCCATTGTTTAAGTGTTAAGTAAAAATGGTTTTATGTGCTTCCAACTCACTAGGAGAGTTCACAACATACTCTAAGTACATCATGATTTCAAATTTTTCATCATTGCAATTATAGGATCATGTCAAGGAGGATTTATGGTTTTTAGAGCCTACCATTTAACCACTTCTTTAGTGATTATGTCATACCATCAACTAAAAGTCTCCTCGAAGTGTGCAAGCTATTTTTGACAGGCGCTACGAACTGGCGTTGTGAACGGGTTAAGGAGGAGCATTGGAGGTTAGATAGCTTGAAAGCACACCTATTCAACTTTGATGGCATATACATCAAGCCTAGGTTTACCAAATACTCCATGAGGTTTTTCACGCTTTTTTAAAGACTGAAATAAGGGTTTTTTCCTGACTCATCTATTGGTGTTGCGAACTCATTTCCTGTAACAGGGCCTTCTAACGATTTGATAATAAATTTTGAATGATGATGTGGGTTCTTCTGAATTTTTTTGTGGAGGAGCATGATACTGGTATTGACCGAATGACCAAAATTCATCTTGACCTAGTTTGAAATTTTAGAGATAAAATTAAAACACGTGTGCACTGTAGACTGGCACTGCGAACTCATTTCTTGTAGCAGAGCCTTCTAAATATTTGATCATAACTTTTGAATGGTGATGTGGGTTCTTCTGAAATGTTTTGTGAGGGAGCATGATATCTTTATTGACCTTCTAACAAACATTTAGCATGACCCAGTTTGGAATTTGAGATATAAAATTAAAACACTAGTGCGCTGCAAACTGGTGCTACAAACTCTTTGTTTTGCATAGTTTTTGGATATTCGCCTTGTTTGGAGGTTGCCACCTATCAAGGAAGGTTCAAATGATTTATCAAAGATAATTCATATGCTAAAGGACACATGAAACTAATATTTAGCTTCATTAAAACCTCACGCAATGAGTTGGCAACAAATTTATTAATGACTTCCAACAACTTCGTGAAAATTAGCAGTTTGTTGGATTCTTGTCTCTCTGACTTTTTACACATATTGCCAAGGCCTAGAATCCAATGGAAGAGATGCATTTCATCCTCATAAGAATATTTTGTATGTTATTTTCTATTTAATGGGTGAGAGGGATCAACAAAAAAGGGGATTCATGAGCCAAGAGAGGCTAGAGAGAGTTGGAGCAGACAATTTTCCTATGTGTGTTCATTTGTAAGCATGAGAGCATTTTATGATTGTAATCATTAATTCTATTGAAGAATCATGAGAGATGTTATTTTCATATTGTAATTATTGTGTTTTATATATCTTCTTATTTGAATATATTGCAGATTTGAGAATCAAAGGATGCCAATGATTTATGGATCCCTAAGCAACAAAGGACCTGCTGTAATCTTCCTCGTCAATCATTGTTTTATTCAAGCATTTGTTGATTTATTATACTTAGAGGATATATGTTTAGTGAACACTATATCTTATGTTTTCCTTCCTCATTATTTTATCCATCAACATATAATCTTGTTTTCTGTTGAGCAACTTTTGTGCCTTCAATGAGTAGAGTGTTTATGACTCCATTTCCCAATGGTGTAACCTATTTATCTATAGTTTGTTTCACTCTCCCTTTATTGCTCATTCTAACTGATCCACTCAATCTTAAACTCAATATAAACCTACCAAATTTTGATTGGTACTAGGATTACATCTACAATAATCTAGGTGTGACTTCTAGTGCTAACACAATGCATACTTTGCTTGTCCAAGGAAGATTTCACCACACTTCTTCCATACTTATAGTCCCAAGTAATAATGCATGAGACTACGATCTTTCATATCGAACTCAAAATCTAATTCCTTCTTACACTGGGTGATGAGAGACTCTGCACCTGTCAATAATAAGTCATCAACATACAACAGTAGAATCACATGTGCATTGTTCACAACCTTGTAGTAGATATTTGGATCTGCATGACTTTTACAAAACCCGAATATTATTAAGTCGCTATCAATTCTAGCATACCAATCTCTTGGAGCTTGTTGGAGTCCATATGGGGTTTTATTTAATCTGCAAACATGAGTGTATTTGGAATGCACATCAAAACCTTGAGATTGTTCAATGTACACTTCTTCTTGAATTACTCCATTGAGAAAAATTGTCTTTACATCCATCTGATGTAGACTCCATTCCATGGAAGCAACATGAGACATAATGACTCTAATAGAAGTATATCTGGAAACAAGAGAAAAGGTTTTGTCATAATATTCTCCCTCCTTCTTGGAGAACCCTCTAGACACAAACCTTGCCTTGTATTTATCCACGCTTTCGTCTACTGCATGTTTGATCTTATTGACCCATTTTGAAGTTACCACTGATTTTTACTTGGGTCTAGGCATGATTTCCCACACGTCATTTTTCATGATAGACTAGTATTCTTCTATCATGGATTCTTTCCACTATTTCTTTTGAGTTGCTTCTTCAAGTGTGGTGGGTTCTTCATTTATAACTTGTGTCATACATGCTGCATAACTGAATAATCTTCTAGGCTTCTTGCTTTCTCTGAAGGTGCCACTTGGAGATTTGAGTCTTTCTGCTTCTTGGAGAGTAGCTTCAAGCCAATATGGACGTTTTCTAGTTTTGGGTACAATGACTGATTCAATAGGTTCCCATGGTTGCATTAGATGATCAATTTTTTCTCGTTCTTCATTCTGACTTTCTAGAAGACGTGTGTTTTCTTATTTAGGTTGTTCATATTCTTCTTCCATGGAGTCTTCTATAGATTTCTTGAAATCCAACTTCACATTGAAGGTTATGTCACTGCTAACTTCAATCTTATGTTGTTTTGGAATATAAATTATGTAGGCTTTGGAAGATTCACTATATCCAACAAATATGCCCTTCTTCTCGAGGGTTGTAGTTTTTTTGTTTTATCCTTGGGGATATGAATATAAATAGGGAACCCAAAGATTCTTAAGTGTTACACATTAGGTTTATTTCCGAAGAAGGATTATTCTGGAGTCATATCCTTCAATATGCAGTGGGGACTTATGTTCTGAATATATATCGTTGTCATGGCTGCTTCTCCCCATAGATACATCGATAGAATTTGATCATTCATTAGTGCCTTCATGGTTTCTTCAATGGATCTATTATTTCTTTATGCTAAACCATTTTGTTGAGGACTATGAGGAATGATTAGCTCCCTCCTAATCCCTGCTTATTTGAAAAAGGAAACAAATTCCTTGGATCTGTATTCTCCTCCATTATCTGCTCTCAAAGTCTTGATTTTTTTGTTTGTTAGGTTTTCTATTTCGGCCTTGAATTCTTGAAACTTGTTGAATAATTCATCCTTTCTCTTCAAGAGATACAACCAAGTATTTCTTGAGTGATCATATATGAAGTTTACATAATAAACAAAAACTCCCAGAGATTTAACTCGCATTGGACTGCAAACATTTGAATGTATTATATCTAGGATTTCCTTAGATCTATTATCGCTACTTGAGAATGGATTCTTAACATTCTTACCAATTGCACATCCTCTACACATTCCTTCATGTATATATTGTAGTTCTCGTTCTCGTATTCCTTCAACCATTTTCTTGAGGAAAGGAAATGCTTGATAGTTAATATGAGCATACCTTCTATGCCAAAGTTCATTGGGATTGAATTCATTATGTACAAGAGCTTCATCATTTCATTCTAGTAGTTTGTATAATCTATCTTCATGAGTTCCAATAACTCTAGCACTCTCTATGTTGGAGTCTCTAGACCAATATAATACTTCACCATCTACAAATGATATTATGTTTCCTTTTTCTTCTAAGCAAGAGATAGATACAAGATTCTTTCCTAAACCAGGTACATATAAGAAATTACTCAAATGAACATTATTACCTGATTCCAATTTGATGCAATCTTGACCAATTCCTTTGACTGGATATGTGTTCTTGTCTCAAAGTTCTACCTTGTAGGATGTCTTTTTTTCATTCATACTGGAGATTCTGACTCGGTCTCTTGTCATATGCTTGGAAGCTCCACTGTAAATTATCCACATGTCATCTTCAAGATTTCTTGTAAGAGCTTAATAGTGTAGATGATCTATCTTTTCATTCATGACTTTTGTTGACTTATATCTTGTCAAACTTTCACTTTGATTGGTCAAATGTTGAATTTCACTGGTCAAACATTGACTTTGACTTGTCAAACATTGAATTTGACCAAAAATATCAACCTTGATGCTTTTTCCTTCTGAGACTGTCAATAGGTGAGTTGGACTAAGGCACACTAGAATATCCTCTCCTTGAGAAAATCATTCGATCATACGATGTTGGGCAAGATGTTTTAGGGTTTGCAGCTGGACCTGCTAGTAACCCTAGTGACAATGCTTCAGTAACTTCACCTCCTAGAGACCCTGGTGACAATTCTTCCATGAGATTGATAATCTTATGGCTTAGCTTCCTTCCAGTGGTTAGGATAATTGAAGGAGGTGTGAGGCCATAACCTGTTAGAAAAATTGGTGTGCTCGTTTCACCATAGACATTATAGAAATATTGTCACCCAACCATAGGAACAAAGGCCACCCTCGAGCAACTTAACCTTGATAGACAGAATAATTCCTGTAGCAAACCAATAGCGAACCAAGGCTAGCACACCAAGAAAGGATAACCAAAAACCAAGCAGAAAGTCCAAACCAATAACCTAAGACAAAGTCACTAGTGCAACAGTTGTAGTTCTCCTTCATTAATGCACACTTGTTTTCCTTATGCAGACATGAGTGAGTGTGTCCAAATGAGATCTAGCTCCCTCTATTTATATTGCTCCATCTTAACTAACTGGTTTGACTTCTCTTTTTGGGAGCTAATAACTCAATATTAATGTATTCTCTTGAGTCGACTTATCTTCTAGAGTTATTATCCAAAGCTTTAGGGTTTACCTTGCTTCCCAGAATATTCTAGTCTCATCAAAGGTTACATGTGGAGGTTAATACCTCCTGTAGCTACCATAATATCAACAAATTTTCTCATAATTTCACAAGGAATTTGATGGTTCACTCTATTTCTCAGTTTGAGCAATGTGTAAAAAGGTCATTGTAAAAACACAAAAATTTGAGCACTAATAAAGTGGTCTCAACTAGAAGCGGACTCAGAGACACAACCCAAATTGGGTGAACTCCATTAAAACAAACTTTTGTATGTAATTTTGGTATTGTTTTTCTATTGCACTCAATTATATTGCAAGTTATTTTTCATTGAAGTGGATTTGTATAAATAAGTAAATTCACATATATAATGCAATCAATCAAACAATCACTATTATTTCGAATCAAGTTAGATATTTATGTGAATTAAATAATAATTAGCATCTAAGGTTGTTTTGGATTAGTATCATTGACTGGAGCTTGAAATATTCTGCCTCCAACAACTGCCTTAAGGCAATTAATTGATACAAATGCATATTAGCGTAGATTCTTGAATGTGATTTTTCCTTCAAAATCACGCTAATGATACCATAGAAGGACATCATTTCCATAATGAGACAGATAATACACCATCCCAACATCTATAGCCAAGATGGTTCATAACACACTCATGAGCAGAGAGTTAATTTAGGTGAGTCATCATCTAAAACACCTGGCATCCGAGTAACTCACCTTTAGATCCCAAATCACTTGGAGATGAGTGGATTGTGATATATTTATCTTTCTCTTATAGGAACCTAACATGTGTTTGAGTAGGTAGCTAATGACAAAAAAAGATTTCCTATGCTTGATAGGATTTATGAAAATCTCTGGCTCATGTCAATGCACATTTATAGGTGATGATTACTCATCCCTGTTAGCTCATAGGAATGGGTATGATGATGGGTGAAGGATGGGAAATGTGATACTATATATCTTTTTACATTCCAAATATTTTCCAACTGATTTGGTAGGATGTCAACGAATCCTCCCACTCACCTGAAACATTCTCCCTCATGCCCTAGTTTGAACACAAGCATCCTTTTCCTTGTGGCTCAAGGCTCTTTGAAGTTTGGAAAAGAAGAAAAATGTGAAAATTTTCGATGACATCGTGCTAACATCAGAATGAAAATGAGGGCTCGTGGAAACTTGGAATTGGTCCATGTAGGCATTGAAGTGTCTTTCGAGGCTTGGAATATGTATGGATGAGTTCAACATGGAAATCATAAAATATTATGGGAATCCTTACCATAGGTGGCGACCACTAACAAGATTAAAAATACACACCGCTGATTTGTTGAGTCTTTCTCGGCTTCCTTAGTGTCTAGCTAGACTACAATGTTGGCTACAGGTGGTGTTGCATGAATGATCAGATAGGTGGTGAGTTGGTTGATTTGTAATCCTGGTGGGATCAGAATAACATATCTGTGACCCTAGGGGATTGGATTTCCTTTCTACATATTACCGTGCAAAGCCTTTTACTCTTTGACACATAACCTCTTAAAATTGCTGTCGTGCCCCGATGCTACATTAACTCTCGGATGTTTTTCTGATATGACATGCATCCTCAACCATTGATCAGGCTCACTTGTATTCATCGGATGATCGGACCTACACCTTCAGCCACACTTTATTTTTACACCTTGGTTATATGAGGTGTCTCGGTTCAGGCAAGGGTTTAAAATTGTTTTCGTAGAAAATAGATTAGAAACCCGATATGACATACATTGATTTCAACCTCCTATTAAGCTTCAAAATTAAAGAATTAAAACCCAATACTTAACTGTACTTGATGATAAGAAACAAAAATTTCATATATTTGAAACTAAATATGAGTAGTGTAAAATAACTGAACAGTAGAAAAATTATTCCATTTGGCACATAAAAATATAGGCAATGCCCCTTGAATAAAACATAGGAAAAATGAAAAATTTAAGGAGAATGTTTTGTTATTCAGCTTTAGGGAAAATTTTGAGTACCACAACATTAAATATGAAACATTGATGAACTGTAATTTAACTCTATCTGAGCAAAAACGTCACTTATTTCCTAAGTAACATAGTCTGAAATCAAAACTAGACTTCTTGTACAAACTGTACAGACTATATAGTAACAAACAATAGAAATAAACCTTGTTTTTCATTCCCAGAAGAGGTTCACAACAATACTTCATTGTACAAACTTGTTAGTAGTTGATTTAAGACCTATAAAGCCATGCCTAAACTTAGCATTCAGTTATGTGCATGGATGTATCTACAAATGCAACACAACTTGTTGTATGACCTCCATAAAATCATATTGTATGGCCTCCTTTCTATACAATAATGATACAATTTAATGTTGAATATTTCTTGAAGTGTGTGTCAATCCATCTCATAGGGATACATACCAACTTCCACTATTGAATCTCTTTTCCTCCAAGCAATGAAACCTTCTTGGGATGCATGCCCCTTCACCTTCCCTTCAACTCTCCTAAAAAAGTGTGACCCTCTCTCCCTCATGATCTTCCTTTATCTAATTTAGAAATGTAACTTCCCTAACCCTTGGTATTCCAATGAGATTGACAGTCACAATTAGAGATTTCCCTCATGAGATCAACGATCACGACTTGATCATTCGTTGAGGTCACTTAAGTCACTAAAGTGACCAATAACATCATAAAGTCAATTTTATACTTAAAAATTAAAAGACCCAACTTTATAAAGGAACATTATAAAGTTACTTTATAAAAGCATATTATACAGTCACTACGGAGAAAGTGTGATCGGTCACTTCCTCATGTTGGGTGCCGTCAATGAATAAGTAACTCCGAGCTACCAAATATAACACTACCTCTCAGTGAGAGAGGTATTTTTGGTACCTCCACCAAAATCTATGTCCAACTCATCAACTGCAATAGGTTATCCCTCTATAATCGGAGCCTCTGCTCCCTCTAAATAGGAATCTGCTACTCACACTACATTGGAAGCCTTTGTTTCTACCTATGTTGATCCATGAATTCAATACATGCTCCTAGGAGACTAGACTCTGTCTTGAGCATTAGTATGTGTTGAATCATTCATGTTGAGTCCTATGAGAGTCCCAGAAGAGGATTGAGTCCTAGGTATCAACTCTCTCTTTGATGAAGCCTTCCCACTCTCGGACATAGAATTTGAATCCAAAAATCCACTAGACCCAAACAAAGGTCATCCCAACAACCTGTACAACCTCTCATACCTAAGACCAAGAAACATTGTTGTGTATGGATTCACTCCCTCTAGATATAACAATACCCAACCATAGTATAATTCAACTCCAAATCCATATACCTCTAGAGATAACACTGGGAGTAAATTAATTGTCATCTCCGGTATATACAACACCTCGATAACCTCCAGAAAACATCCTGACTCTAGTTTGAATATAACACTTCCAACGCCCTTTACTTCAAGATGTCAGCTAGCCCCAATGTCAACAATGTAGTTTCAGTTTGTTTATGAAAGACTAAGGAACACTAACCTCATTCCCATCATATGCTAAGAATCTCCATTGTCTATGAACCAAACTTCAATTTTCTCGATCATTAGGCAACCACTGCCCATAGGACCAGTCATGAGAGAAAACTCATTCTCATATTTCTCAACAAAATCAACAATCTTTGTTGATGCTGACACCTTTGTTTCCTTCTTCTTCTTCTTCTTGTTTAGACGACTAACATAGTTGCCAGTCTTGTGACATGAAAATCATCTGAATTTTCTCATGTCCTTCTTCTTCTCATTTCTCTTTCCCAAAAGAGAAACTTTCTTGTCGTCTACACCATCCACTTCCTTTTCTCGAGACCCCTCCTAGATCTCATCCAATGTAAATTCATCCCACAATATTCTCCAATCAGGGATCTTATCTCTCCCCAACATGCACTTCAGTAAAACCTCCCAATCCTTGGTGAAGCATTTGAGGGCTATACACACCAACTGTGAGTCTGGAATAACTTCACTGACAACTGCCAACTAGTCCTTCACCTATTAAAATCAGGTGAGGTAGGAGGCCATGCTCTCTCCCTTGGCCATCCTAGTACTATGGATCTTGTCCCAGAGAGCCATTTTTTTGTTCTCGTTATTTTCCTCAAAAAAACCTTTCAGTGCATCCCACATCTCTTTGTATGTCTTCTTCTTAGCCAAGTGTGGAATAAGGTGGTCTTTGAATCCATCCAAAATGACTCTGAGTCTTGGATTCCTTCACTTCAAGAACATCCATAGCTATGATATCTGATGTAGGTGCTGGAACGATGGTGTTCACAAATGACCACAACTTATTCTCTTTGAAAACACTTGTGATTCTCACCTTCCATTCTAGGTAGTTGGAGATATCCTCCAACATATTTTCAAACCTAATGTTGGAAGTCATCTTTGTCCACCTGACAAAGAACCCTCTTTACCCTTCTTCAAGAAAATAACCCAACAAATCACTTATTATCCCAAGTGCCAAAATTTCCACTGAACTTTGGAGCACTTGCTCCGATACCATGTATAAAATAGCTTAGAAACTCAATATGACATACATTGATTTCAACCTCCTATTAAGCTTCAACAATAAATAATTAAAACCCAATAATGAACTGTACTTAATGAGAAGAAACACAAATATCATAGATCTAAAACTAAAAACCAACAATCAAATATAATTGAACAGTAGACAAATTCTTCCATTTGGCACATAAAAATATGGGCAATGCCCCTTGAATAAAACATAGGAAAAATGAGAAATTTAAGGAAAATGTTTCATTATTCAACTCTAGAGAAAATTATGATTATAATAGAAGTAAATATTCAACATTAATGAACTGTACTTCCACTCTATCTGAGCAAAAAATTCGCTTGTTTCTTGAGTAGTACAATTTGAATTCGAAACTATACTTCATGTATGAATTGTACAGTCACAAACAACATAAATAAAACTTGTTTTTCATACCCAGAAGAGGTACAAAACAATACTTCAATATACAGACTTGTTAGTATCTAGTTAACACCTAGAAATTTGTTCCTAAACTCAACCTTGATTTATGTGCATGGTTGTATCTGCAAAGAAAACAAAACTTGTTGTACATCCTCCACAAAACCATATTGTACAAACTTCATGTTGTATGGTATTGATACACTTTAATGTTGAAGTTGTCTTGAAGTGCTTGTCAATCCCTCTCCTAAGGATGCATGCCAACTTCCACTACTAAAGCTCTTTCTCTCCAAGCAATGAAACCTTCTTGGGATGCATGCCCCTTCACCTTCCCTTAAACTCTCCTAAAAAAGTGTGCCTCTCTCTCCCTCATGATCTTCCTTTATCTAACTTTGAAATGTAAATTACCTAACCCTTTGTCTTCCAATGATATTGGCGGTCAAGATTATATCTTTCCCTCATGAGATCAATGGTCACGATTTAATCATTCATTGAGGTCACTTAGGTCACTAAGTGATCCATTACATGATAAAGTCACTTTTACACTTAAAAATTAAAAGATCCAACTTTATAAGTTACTTTATAAAAACATATTATAAATTTACTAGGGAGAACATGTGCTCGATCACTTTGACATGTTGGGTGCTGCCAATGTAGAAGTACCTCTAAGCTACCAAATCTAACAGATTTGGATGAGATAAGCACCTTTCACACTCTTGATAAGTGCATGAGTGTTGAAACTTAGTATCGGGACCTTAGGGGTTGATTTTAACTATAATGTTATTGGCACCCAAACACATGCATTGATTTTCTGATGCATGAACTCCATAACCTCTCCCTAGACCCTTTTTCTCTTGAAATTTGACCCCTTAATTTTGATCATGGTGCATGCTAATGAATGGATAGAAACAAGTACTAACATCGGCTCTAGAAGGTACAACATACCCCTATGGTATCCTAAGAAATGTAGACTGAGTGCCTTCTCATGTTGGGTTATGAAGTCTACATTCAAATAAGTTATTCTCCATGCATGTGAAAAACTGATTCGAGAGGTGAAACAAAATTTGTCAACAACTTAAATTTCAAACCCTAACTCCTTTCTTGTGAAAAATATGGTGAATGAAGTAAAATTAAAAATACATAACATGAATGAATTATTTATTTATTTATGTATAGAGTAGGGAACTTTGTATCCTTTAATAATACATGAAGTGTTTGAGGAACCTCCCATTGACAAGAGCCCCAAATACTTTGCCATCCAACTATGCCAGATCATATGTGTTGTTATATTGAATTGCACCGATCTAGAAAGGTCCAAGACAAAGGCTATCAAAATTTCCATGTTTTCCCTTTTCTTCTCTTCTGGCATCCCACTTTAAGACTAGATCTCTTTCCATAAAGCTTCTCTCCTTGGATCTCTTATCGAAAATTTATTTCATCTTTTCTTGATGAGCTTGAGATCTCAGTTGAACTTGATCCCTTATCTATTGGAATTCAATCAATTGGTTGATTCTTTTGTGTATGTCATCTGACTCTACCTCTTCCTCTTGCAAAATTTTTATCACAGGAAAGATGAGTTAAATAGGAAAATTAACTTCTATTCCATAGACTAGCTGAAAGGGAGATGTACTAAGGGACCTTTTGATTCTTACTCTATCTTCCTAGAGAACATATTTTAGGTGGGAATCCCAAGACATATTGTTTTTGGACAACACTTTCTTGATGATCCTAATTAGATTCTTATTGGATGGCTTAGCCAAGCCATTTCCCTATGGGTAATATGCAGTGGAATGTCCCATCTCTATGTTGTAATTTTGACAAAACTGTAGTAGTTGGGAAGATTTGAAAGCTTGGGAATTATCAGTTATAATATCTTTGGGGCATTCAAACCTTGCTAGAATGTTCTCCTCAAGGAACTTGATTATGACTTTATCAATTGCTTCCCTGGTGGAGATTGACTCCACCCATTTGGTGAAGTAGTGTGTGGCTGTCAAGATCCATTTGTGCTTCCCACTTGAATTCAAGTAAATTTCACCAATGAAATCTAACCCCATTGTTGGAAAGGTGTTTTTGATTTGGTGGGTTTAAGTGGGAGAGGTTTCAATTTGTGTTTCCTTGCAAACATCTGACACTCTACAGAGGCCCTAACCATGGAATTTACATCATAAAATAATGAGGGCCAGTAATAACTAGTTCTAAGGATTTTGTACGTAGTATCTCTCCATGCATGATGACCTCCACATAACCCTTTGTGAAATTCATTGATAATATTCTCAGTCTCCTCTTCAGTAAGGAAATTCAACAGTATCCCTACTGGATCTTTCCATAACAAGTTTTCTCCCGCAATGTAGTACTCCACAACTTTAATCTTGTTGAACCTGGCCTTGGCTTTGTCCCATGTTGGTGAGAAACTTAAGTGATGAATATAGAAAATTACATATTTGCACTAATTGAATTCAACGAACTTAAGACTCACCTCAGAACATGCTTCTGATGTTTCATCCTCTCATTTCCCTTTTGTCATGATATTTTTTGTCATAATATTTAAATCAATGGCCTAATGATCTGATTGAGCCATGAGTTTAGCCAACCAGGGATGATTTTAGGGGCTAAATTTCGCTCATGGGCTAATTTTCCATGGTTTTTCCAAAAATGCGATTCACTATTTTAAAAATAATTTGCCCAAATTCTATAGGATAAAATTATTTTACCTTAAAAATCGCCAAAATTTTAGAAAAACTATATAAAATCCTTAGAAATTTGAATATTTTTACAAAAATATCGCCAAACATTTATAGTTGGCATATGAAGGACTAGTAATATTCGCCAAGGTTTCTACATTTTAAAACAAAATTCCACCCTTAAAATCATCCCTATAGCCAACCCTTGTCCCTTTATCATCTTGGTGGGATTTATCTTCAAATCATACTCCTTCATTTTGGAAATCCATTTTCCTCTTCTTCCCTCACTGTCAGGTAGTGTGAGAATATTTTTATTAGCACTGCTAGGTACATAAGAAAATGTTTTTTAGTGCAAGTTTTAATATTTGAAGGCTTTCAATGATTTAACCAGGGCATATGCTTGCTTTTCCAAAATACTATATTTTAACTCTACATCTCTCAAAGCTCTGTTGAAAGGCTATAGGTTGCTCCTGATTTTCATCATTTTTTGGCAGCAAGACAGACACTATAATATGCCCTGAAGCAAAGGAAAACATATAAAATTACTTATCATAATTATGGTTGACTAATACCAGGGATTATCCTATTTCTTCTTTGATTATTTGAAAATATTTTCTAGCCTCAGGAGTATATTTCACTTTATGATGTTTATTTAACATGTTAGTGATATGTCTAACCATCTCAGTGAAATTAGGGATGAATGTTCTTAGGAAGTTGATTTTTCCCAGGAAAGATTGTATATCCTTTATGTTTCTCAGTATAACAATATGTTTTATCGCTTCTACTCCCCCTGGGTCTATTTTCACTCCTTCTTGTGACACTATATGGCCCAATAGTTTTCCTTCAGTCATGGAAAAATAAGACTTCTTTGTATTTAATGACAAACTAAATTTCTTGCACTTCAAAAAAGTATTCCTTAAATGATTAATATGGTCTTTATATGTCTTGGAGAAGACAATCATATCATCCATATATATGACAATAAATATATCCTTCTCTCCCAAAAAGTATATATCCATAGCTCACTAGAATGTAGCTCCTACATTTATCAGATCAAAGGGCATTTTATCATACATGAAAGTTCCCCATGAGGTTGTGACGGTTGTTTTTTCTCTATCAGCAGGATGCATTGCTACATGATTATATCACGAGAAACCATCCATCATGGAGATCATATTTTCTCCCAGCACTTTTTGAAGTATATGATCCATCTTGGGAAAAGGGTGATTTTCTTTTAGTGAGCATTTGTTCAGGTTTATGAAGTCAACACAAAGCCTTATATCTCCACTTGTATTCCTAACTGGAACAATATTCACTACCCATTCAGAATATCTAAGGGGAATGATGATTTGAACATCAAGTAACTTCCTCACCTCCTTATCAATTGTTGGTAGCAACAATGGGTTAATTTTCCTTAACTTCTTCCTAAAAGGATTAGTACCAGGTTGTGTGATATCATATATTGTATGTACTAGTATCATAGGTCTTTAGGTCTTCATATTTACAAGCAAATACATCCATATACTCTTTGAACAATTTCATTTTATTCCTTGTGCTTAGGGGAGATTTATTTGGATTACCTTACTAATGTTGGCTCATGTTCTGTCCCAATATTGCATTCTTCAACATTTTCATCCTTGGGTAAGGTTGTGGGTTTTATGGGAACATTGTTCCTATCAAAAAGTTGCTCTAGGGATACTATTCCTTTACGAACAAAGTGATTTTTTAGTTAGAGGATATTATGCCTGGCCATGTGCTCATTAAACTCAGAGTTCATTTGCATCTATGTTTCATCCATATTTTCCCCATTTTCTTCATCATCTGAATCTACATGTGTGCTAGAAAATTCATTTATGACCTCAATGAATATCTTGATCTATTGATCATGGTCAAACACTTGCTAGTATTTTATATTATCAGGTATGGATGGTTGGTATCTCATCTCAATATCATATCACATCTAGGGGACAACATGGGTTTTAAATTTGCTAGATTTTATTTCTAAGGAATCAACGTATTGATTAAATTCTCTTGAAATAGAAGTGATATTAAAATATTTATAAAAAATGTCAATTAAATCCCACACTCGATTCTTGTAGGCCATCATCCTAAGATGTCTTGACTACTAATATCTTTTGACTTGCTGAACCACAAGTTCTGAGTCCCTAGATGCTACCAACTCAATGATTTGCATCTTCCTTGCTTCCTCCAAACCAAGAATTAGGGCTTCATACTTAGCTACATTGTTAGCAGCACACCAATTTGTAGGACACATGGATTTTTTATTTTTTAGGGGATATAAGGAGTATTCTAGCTCCTATTCCTTCCTTTGAATATGCTCAACTGAAATATATCTTTTGTATGCCATGCAATTCTTGAGTTGGGCCCATAATGAGGCTTACAAGACTCACAGATTCTTTTTGTTCCTCATTTATTGCGAGGATGAAAAAACCGAGGTATTTATCAACAACATATATGGGGTGATTTATAGAGTGATTTTGGTCACTGGCTACATAGGAAAAAATTGTTTCTCTATATAATATTTTATTTTCTCCTCCAAATATTGGTATAGTAGCATATTTCATGTCCATATACATCGTACCTCCTAGATTTATGACCCAAGTTCTAGATAGAAACATGCCATAGTTTGTAGGTACATCAACTACCACCACATCCATCATGATACTCTTAATAGGAATTTGGGCCAAAATAACCACCATGTATTTGATCAACCCATCACATTTCACCTTTCTAGCATCAAAATAGTAGAGGTCATGATAAGGGCTAGTTATTTCTAACCCAAACTTCTCCATTACTACCTTTGGCATAAGATTATGAGATCCTCCAGAGTCAAGCATATAGTTGTTGGTCACTATAATTGCTTAATTAATTCAAACAACCAAGTGAAACATAAATTATCAACCCAGGGAAGTCTTTTGTTTCAAAGATAGCTGCGCACTGTATATGCTCAATTCCAAAAGCAATTAGTGTTGTAGTAAGAAAATCATTCCTATCTAAACTGCTGAAGTGAACTGAGGTTCTGAATTGAATCACAAGAAAATAATCTTCCTATTGCAATTCTTTATAGTTCAAATTAAGAATCCTGGATTATATTTTAAAATAACATTGCAATGGGAAAGAACAACTATCTTGCATTCAGAGAACAGGACCCTTACTCTCAAACAAAGACTCAGTACTACACTCTTTCATGAAAATAATAATGCAGAAAACAATAAGCTCTATCTAACAGAGAACAAAGCACTTAACTCCTTTCTGTCTAAGCAGGAGCCTTGAGCCTTACTTCTGTTTAGCACACTTGTGAGATTGAGGTCTACTGAGAACAAGGTAGTTTGATTCCTTTCTGTCTAAGCAGGGATCTCTAGCCCAGTTCTGATTAACATAGGGAAAGTAGACAGTGAGTAGGATATTTTGGTTCTTTCCTTTCTGAGTAGGAACCCTTAATCTAATCCCTGGCTAACACACTTGCAGAGGTAAAAGGAAATTTACAGAAGATCAGGTGTAGCAGCCCCTTCCTGTCTAAGCAGGGACACTTAACCAAACCTCTAGCTAGCACACTTGCAGGGATAAAAGGAGATCTACAGGAGACAAGGTGTTACAGTCCCTTCCTGGCTGAGCAGGGACCTTGAACCAAATCTCTGTCTAACTCAATGGCAGGGGAAAGAGATCTACTGAAGCCAAGATGGTCAGATTCCTTCCTTTCTGAGCAGGAACCTTTTTATCCCGACCTCTGTCTAACACAACTGAGGTAGAAATGAATTCTACAGATGATCTGATATTTTAATCCCTTTCTGTCTGTGCAGGAACCTTTAATCAAATCTCTGTGAATATAGAATCACCACACAAGATTGCTGATAAAAAGATTACAAGTTCTAATTAATAACCAAGACAGAGTCAGTAGTGTTTCAGCAACGCAAAATCCATCAAACAGTGTTTCATCTTATAACAGTCAAACAAAACATAAACAAGAATTAAACAATCACACTCTAACTAAGGGGGTGAATCTTGTGAAGAAGGTGGGCCCTCCCTTCTCACAAGATTCCCCTGGAACGGGA
>SNQJ01S0020244.1:14388-44865 GCA_010110895.2 Picea sitchensis
CCGAACCTCGCAGAGGGGGTACCCCCCCCTATGCACTCCCCCACGTGGAAGAGTGTACATACTTCTGGGGTATAAATACTTCATGGGGTATACACACGACTAAAAGTAAAAGACCTCTGAATCAGGAAGATAATCAGGTTCCACAACCAACAGTTTCATCCAGAAAACCACAAAACAAGAAGGAAATCACCTGACTCCTCTCTGGGTTCTAATTTCCAATTCACAATATGCATAATGAGAAACTAAGTCGACTTTCACCTTTTGTATCCCCTCTGATCTAATTTCTTGTTCACTTTAATTATTAAGTGAATTTTCCATAAGTTTTGATTTAATAACCACTTAAGTCACTTGAAACCCATTTTTTCTTCTTTTATTATCTAATGTCACTTTCACATTTGTTTTTCCAGTAAATGACATTAAATGATCCTTTTTATTCCCTTTTTCTCCCAACTATAGACTATGGGAACTAGTATAGGATACTTATTCACTCATCTTGGAGTCATCAAAGGGAAAGGGACATTACAATCCTCCCTTCCTAATATTTCTTGTCCTCAAGCAACATCAAGCCTGGGTGTTGTAGGATATTCTCTCCCTCCCATGTGGCATCCTAAACTGGGAGTCCCCTCCATCTAACTAGGCACTCCCTGATAATCCACCTCCTCAACCTGCGCTCCCTATGCTCCAAAGCATCCTTTGGCACCA
Source organism: Picea sitchensis (assembly GCA_010110895.2). Lineage (NCBI taxonomy): Eukaryota > Viridiplantae > Streptophyta > Pinopsida > Pinales > Pinaceae > Picea > Picea sitchensis. The sequence goes on from SNQJ01S0020244.1 coordinate 15,091, forward strand.
ACTCCAACTGGCCCTCCTCGTCCAGTAGTGGAAACTCCTCTAAAGTAGTAACTTGTTGTCCCACTACCTTCTTGAGGCAAGAAACGTGGAACTCATTGTGGATCTTACTACCCTATGGTATTTCTAGATCATAAGCCACCTTGTCAACTCTGTGGATAATCCTATAAGGTCCATAGAACCTGGGTTTCAACTTTTCCACCCCGCTTTTCTTCAAATAAGGCTGTCTGTATGGTTTTAATCTTAAAAATACCAAATCCCCCACCTCAAAGATGTGCTCTACTATCTGTCATTCTGCATATACTTTCTGTTGATTCTATGCTGCTTGTAAATTTTCCTTCAATATTTTGAGAATATGTTGAATCTCCTCTATATAATCTTTGTCTTTGGGAGCCCTTTTGTCCCCAAAAATTGCTTCCATAAATGATAGTGCATTATACCCATACAAGGATCTGAATGGCGTCATCCTGATGGGAATATGATATGTTGTTTTATAGAAGTAATAACCCATATGAAGCCATTTTACCCATGCACGTTGTTGTTCCCCTACATGGCTACTCAGGTACCCTTCCACCCATTTATTGACTATCTTTGTATGTATGTCAGTTTGTGGATGGTAACTGGTACTCATAGCCAACTATGTGCCTACTAGCCTGAACAAATTCTGCCAAAATGCACTAATGAAGTGCCCATCTCTATCGCTAACTATCTGTCGAGGTAACCCATGTAGTGTGAAGATCTCTCTGAAGAATAACTCTTCCACTTGAGTGGATTTATACTCAGTGGGTATCGCAAAGAAGTTCACAAACTTGGTTAGACTTTCTACCACCACAAAAATACAGTCCCTACCTTGCACCCTAGGTAGTTCTGTGATGAAGTCTATGGATATGCTCTCCCATTTATACTCTAGAATGGGTAGAGGCTTAATTAACCCTGTTGGTTGTGTCTACTCGGACTTGTTCTACTGACAAGTCATACACTCTCGAACATTTCTCAATACATCATCCTTGAGACCCTTCCATGAGAATCTCTCCTTGATTTTCCTGTACGTATTGAAGTACCCCTGATGCCCTACTAATGGCGAATCCTTACTGGCCTTATGAATATTTTCCTTCGAAGTAGATTCTAGTAATAAGTAGATCATGTATTTGTAAAAAATGATTTCATCAAGTACTCTGTATCTATCATCTATCACTTTCCCATCCATCACCTCACATGCGAACTTGTTTTTGGAATATTCGACCAACAATTGTTCCTTCCAATCAGTAGATATGTCCACCAACAAAAAACTTGTCGGATTCCTGGATAATATGCCTTCTACGACGTTCCTCTTGCCTTTAACATACTCAATGTCGAATTCAAAGTATTGGACCTTCGAAACCCATTTTTGTTGTCTCTCACCGAGGTCTTTCTGATCCAAGAAATACTTCAAGCTATTGTGATTGGTTTTCACCATGAATCTACTGCCCAATAAGTATTTTCTAAACTTTGTTAAGGTGTGCATGATATCCAACATTTATTTGTCATATATAGGATAGAGTCTCTCGGACTCGTTGAGTTTCCTTCTCTTAAAGGCTATGGGGTGACCTCCCTGCATCAATACTTCTCTAATCCTCTCTCCTAATGCGTCACACTCCAATACAAAGGGATGTGAAAATTTGAGGAGTGATAGAACTGGGAAGGTGCTCATGACCTCCTTCATTTTATCAAAAGTGTGTTGGTATTCCTTTGTCCAGTGGAAACCCCCTTTCTTTTTCAAATTGGTGAGTGGTTCCCCCAACTGTGAGAACCCCTTTACAAACCTCTTGAAGTAACTGCACAACCCAAAGAATCGCCTCAACTCCATGATGTTCTTGGGTGTTGGCTAATCTAGAATGGCCCTGATCTTTTCCCAATGTACCTACAACCTTTTCTCATTGATAATGTGTCCTAGGTATAGAAGTTATCTCATCCTAAACTCAAACTTGGATTCTTTCGCATATAAGGATTGTGACTGTATAATGCTCAGAACCTCATCTAAGTTTGTTAGATGCTCTTTTGAAGTCCTATTGTATATTAGGATGTCGTCAAAGAATACCAAAAGATACTTCTGCAATTGTCCCCTGAAAATGTGGTTCATGCATGACTGGAAGGTTGTTGGTGCATTGGTAAACCTGAAGGGAATGACTAAGAACTCAAAATTCCCAAAATGGAATTTGAAAGTTGTCTTCTCAATATATTTCTCTCTAATGCTAATCTGATGGTAACATGACCGAAGATCTATCTTGGTGAAAAATATCGCCCCATGTAGATCATCCATTAACTCATCTATGTGCGAAATGGGGTACCTATTTTTTATGGTCTTCTTGGTGAGTGCATGATAGTCTATGCACATCCTTAGCATGTCATTCTTTTTCAAGACCAATACTACAGACGAAGCAAATAAACTAGTGTTGGGATGGATGTGCCCCATAGAAAACATGTCCTTGATTTATTTCTCAATCTCATCCTTGAACCTCTTAGGATGTTTGTAGGGTGCGGTGATCACTACTGTCGCCCCTGCCTCTAACTCAAGAGTGTGCTCAAATCCTCTATTTGGTGGTCACCCTAGTGGCATCATCCCAAATACCATCTCATACTGACTCAAAATTTTTCTTATCTTTGGATGATAATGTTGTCTTCCATCTGAATCACTCCTGGTGGTAATCAGAAACTCAACAACATACGCCACATCCCCATGTCTAAAAATACTCTCTATCCTCTTTGAGGAAACTATCTTGGGTGCTCCTATAGACATGCCTCTCAGTACCACCTGTGATCCATTTGTACCTTTGAATCTCATCGTCAGGTTCTGATGATTGAACCCAATCTCGCCCAATGAGTACAACCACTAAACTCCCAATATCACATCAGTCTCTTATAACTCAACTACATAGAAGGTGTCTGTCATAGTGTAGTTACCTAGTTTAACTTCCAGATATGGTACCCTGTCCAAGAAATTCATGGTGTATCCAAATGCCACTGCTACAGTGAATCCCTCAAACTTCTTATTCTGTAACCCTCTCCTGGCTACTAATGATGGATCTATAAAATTATGGGTTTCCCCACTATCCACTAGTGTTGTGGCACGTTGTCCCATAATGATCCCCTTGAGTCTAATGGTGTCATATCTAGGTACTCCCTAAAGGGTTTCTATGACTCCACCCTTCGCTGGTACTCATGGTTTTTCCTTCCCACATGACTGCGGTCTTCCCTGAGGTTGGAGTGTCTTTGGAGGTTGTCCCTCTTCATGTGCATGTTCCTCCTATGAACTAGAAGAACCATTGTCTGGTGTGGGTCTGAGCTCCTCCTCCTCATCATCATTGTATGCTTCCACCTCTATATAGTGGATCTATCCCTTTCCCATTTATATAGTTCCTAGAACCCACAAATCTCTGCAAATGAAGCACACATTCTTCCTCATAAGCTCATGTTTAGTCTCATCATCTAGTTTTTATTTTCCTTTCCAATCCTTTTGAGGTGGTCTCTGGTCCTTGTCTTTGTGTGGAACAAAGGGTTTTGAAAAGGTTTTTGTTTTCTGCATTGATTCTCCCATATCTATGGTGCAGATAATGGCGACCCAAAGGGTGCGACATTTGAAGGTTTTCACACAACCTATCAAAGTTTTGGTCAACCCTTCAGTAAAGAGTGTTGGCGCAATTATATGTTCAATATATTGCAATCATTTAATATGTAAATCTGGTTTCGTAATCAATAGAGTTGATGCACTATATGTGTCAATAACAAATAATTTCCTATGTCTGATGAGTATAGCCTATATAAGAAACACTACAAAACCAATACTTCATTTCACACTCTTCAAATAACACTCTCCACACAGTTTAAAAAATAGAAAGAAAAAATCATAAACAAAATCCGAACAAGCATGTGATCTAAAGCTCTTGCTCAGGTGATGAATTTGTTCATTTATAGGCTCATGAAAGGGAAAGATGAACTTTGACTATGTTTCCCGTAGCAACTAATGTAGCAACAATCTGTAATTAACACTCTGCACATTCCTAAAAGAAAGATCAAACATTCCTAGAAGAAATACTAGGTGCAGTAAGATAATCCATTATAGGTGCATGTAGGGTGAGAGATGAAGATCTGGTATGTTCCTGTATTTGCAAGATATAACCTAATCAATTCTGGAAGAAAATCTAGGTGTATTGAGATACACCATTATAGGTTCATGTAGGGTGAGAGATGGAAATTTTAATTGTCCTTAGATTTGCAAAATAGAAACAAACATTAAATCATTCAATCTAACAAATGATTTTCTACACACACACACACAAAGATAACAAATATTCACTCAGAAATCTATGTTGTACTCATAAATCTATATTGCACTCTAGAAATGCTCACTCACTCAGAATTACCACACATCTTTATTGAGTTTTGTCAAATGTCTTACTGAAACAAAACATAAATAAAGTTAGATGTTATGATAAAAAAAAACAGAATGGTTTTATCCACACACAAACCAAAATTATATGTACAATAAATACAAGGAATCTTACCTTGGTTGGGTCTGTGGGCCCTTTCCGTACCAACAAGGTAGCTTTAAAAGAAACTTACAGAAATAAAGGTTTGATGACACACATAAATTCCATGAACTGCAATTTATATCATGAATTCATAAGCAAGCATACAATCAATAGTATTCAAGAATCAAATCTATAACATAACAGTGCTTAACTATGTATCTGTACATATATCATCTACAAGGCTCTCTCTTTTAAAGAGAAACAATTGTTACAATGAAAATCTGGAGATAACATCAAATGACTGCACAAATATTTGTTTCATGGGAATGACTTCATCATCATGACATGAAGTGCATGATGATGAAATGTATCATGGTCTTCAATGAACAAATGATGATTGAGCCAACAAACTCCTTGGACCCATCGAAAGAAAATTCGTTCAAAAACCCAAGCCTGTAGATGTGGAACTAGTACCGGACGTGCACAGCTGGAACAGGAAGATTGGTACTAGATGCACACAGTCAAATATATTGGTACCAGACTAGTATAGAAACAGGTACCAGATGAGAACAGGAATAGGTATCGGACAAGCATAGAAATAGGTACTAGACAAATTGAATACCATATGAACGTTGGAACAAGTACCATATGAGTAAGAGTTGTGTCATAAGGTCTTCTTGGATCAATCAAGTAATTAGAGAGAATTTAACATCAATTATTCAATCCCAATCATTAAGAAATATCATAAATCATGATTTAAACATATGTTACCTCATATATACACAAGGATGGCTAAAATACATGTCTTTGTAGAAAATAGGCAAGTGGTGTGTTGGTGAAATTATATGCATAATATATTACCAAACATAAATATCGACCGAGATTCATAATCAATAGAGTTGTTACACTATATGTGCCAACAACATGTGGTTTATCTATGTCTAATGAGTATAGCCTATATAAGAAAACAACCTAAAAACCAACACTTTGTTTTCACACTTCAAAGATAACACTATTCACACAATTCAAAAATTAGAAAGAAAAACTCATAGACACCATATGATTTAAGCTCTTTCTCGGGTGACTAATCTGTTCATTGTAGGCTCATGAAGAATAAAGATGAACTTTGACTTTGTACCTTGCAACATCTATACTAACAACAATTAACATGTTGCATATTCTCAAAAGAAAGCATTAATCAATTCTAGAAGAAATAACAGGTAGAGGAAGACACTCCATTGTAGGTGCATGTAGGGTGAGAGATAGAGGTCTTGATTGTGTCTGTATTTGCAAGATGTAACCTAATCAATTCTGGAAGGAAACTCTAAGTGTGATGGAGCACTCCATTACAAGCTCATGTATGGTGAAAGATAGAGACTCCACTTGTCTATAGCTTTGCAAAATAGAAGCAAATATTAAAGCATTAAATCTAACAAATGCATGCATTCCAAAGACTCTCTTACAGGAAACAAGATTGTCCATTTACTGGATTATGAAGGTGAAAGATGGATTATGATCTCATTTCCTATAACAAATCAATTCAATGATAACTTGCAAACAATCCCTATCTAGTTTTGCACACTTCTTCAAACCAATGACATTCAGAAAGTAAATCAATGCAACTTGATAATTATGAAAAGCTATTTCATTCCTACACAGGAAACAAAGGTTTTAATGAGATGTTCCATTTTCTGGCTCATGTAATGTGAATTATGGACTCTCAAATTGTTCCTATACTGCCACACTTTGGAATCAATTCTAATAGTGAAATCAAAATAAAATAACATGAAATCCAAACAACAAGTAAAGGAAATAAAAATCTATACTAATAATTTACAATGAGATTACCAAGATGGATCAGTGGGCCCTTGCCAATGCCAACATGGAAGCTTTTAGATTAGCATATGCTAAATTCTAAAAGACACACAGGATCATTGAATTCAAGCTTACATTAATCTTCAACAAGTAAGTTTACAAAAAGAGTCTGTTCAAAAATCCAATCTGCAGCATAACAATTCCTCTCTCTTCCTCAGACCTATGAGGTATTATTTATACATAAAATCCATGGAGGAATGGATGAAATGAAATCCCCAAACTCAACAAACAATTTTTACAATTTTAAGATAAATCCCAAAAATCTGGGTTTTTCATCAATTTGGGTAGATTCAAGTTAGATATCCACCCATATCTTCTAAAACAATTCGAATTTTGGAAAAGTGTCAATAGAATACTCAATTTTACACATTCTAGACAAAACCCATTTCGTAGAATTTCTAAATCTTATGCCATCTACATGGAAATCGAGGTACAAGTTGGCAGTTTGAGATTTTTGCTAATTTTTGCAAAATCATCCCCCCTTAGATGGAGTTTCACACGTGTGATTTGGGTGAATTCTGACACACGTGACTGCATGTAAACATCACTCTGGACAAAACCCATGTCCCCGATTTGTCTCTAGATGTATTTCAAATTTTTGAACTATTTCTAGTACTAGACGATTGTTGATGTTGGTACCGGACGAGCACAACATTGGTATCGGACAAGTGCATAATTGGTACTGGATGAGTTGAGTATTGGATGAACGCAAAAATAGGTATCGGATGAATAAGGGTTGTTTTCATAAGATCTTCCTAGATCATTCAAAGTAATTAGAGAGCTTTAAACATCAAATATTCAATCCAAATCATTAATAAATCATCATAAATCACAATTAAACATAAGTTACCTCATATGTACACAATAATTTCTAAATGACATTTCTTTTGAGGAAAATAGGTAGAGAGTGCATATGTATTAGGAAAAATTAATCAGGATATGGGACAGGATAAGGCAATTGGAGGTGATAAAAATGAGGCTCAACATGGTGCATATTTATGAGGTAAAGTTGGTCAAGATAGAGGAAAAAAATAAGGTAATTGGAGGCATAGAAAATGAGACCCAACATTTCCCCCATTCCCAAGTCAATGCATGTCCTCATGCAAAAATTTCTGAACTGGTCCTCAAAATTGCAAAACTGGTGTTGTCTTCCATCCTTCTTGAACATTAATTTTCTGGTTTTAAGATATCAAAACCTGAAGCCTCATCCTTAAGCTCCATCTTAATAAGTTGTGTGTATTGTATCAGGTGAAAAACCTTATTGATCTTGGTAGAGACCTATTCATGGTCATCCTGTAACCTTCAGTTATTCTCCTTCAACTGTGCATTTTCTTTATTGATGTGCTTGTCCAAAACTTTATACTCCTCCACTTCTTTCTTCAATTCTTCATTTTGTTTTGTAAGCCTTTCAAATTTCAATACCAACTGATGTTTGGTCAAAGAACTGACAGGATCAAGTTTTTCTTGCTCAGTTATCTCCTCCCTGGCTTCAACTTCCCTCCTTAAATCCTTTAGTGTCTCTGTTACTAACTCCTTAGTTTCACTAATAGTCGCTACATACATATCTTCTAGCTCTGGTGAGGTCAGAATGTCAACTGGATCCTATGGAAAAGAATGAACATGAGGAATTTTCACCTACTTAACCATGCTCCGAGTGGTTCTACGTGTTTGACCTGATGCTTCCTCGGTTTTTCTAATAGGAATAGAAATTTCCTCCTCAAGCAATCTTCGTTTCTTCTTCTTAGGCTCATATATGGACACTGGAATTTGTTTTTCCTGTGTGTTCCTTGTTTTTCTTCTCGAGGACTAAGATGTATGCACTATAATTAGTTCTTCCTGTGCACTTCTTTTCTTTCTGCTAGAGGACTGTGCCATAAAACTCTCTTCATTGATTTCAAGTTTCTTCTTACCTTTGACTCTTAATTAAGGGTTCTTCTCTAATTCTCCAACCTTCTCCCGAGGTTCTTCAACAATCACTTCTGGAACACTATATGCAATTTATCCAACCTGCTCCTAAGGTAATTCAACAGTTAATTATGGAACACTACCTGCAATCTCTCCAACATCACTACTAGGCCTTCGTTTCTTCCTCCTTTTCTCATTAATGTGTGTTTTGCTTTTAGTGGACAGGTCTGGGCAAGTTTTTTTGGTTTTGGATGATCGTTCCACAATAGGTACATGATGTTCTTCTAACACTATTGTTTTTCCTTTGTCCAATTTGCTAACATATTTTGGTGAACTAGGGCCAACATGGTCTACCTCATTAATTGGATTATTTCCTTTCTTTCTACTGTCTCCCTTCTTTTTTCCTGACTCCTTACTATATTCCCTTGTCACATTTCCTTCCACAAACTTAGAAACCTCTTGAGCAAAGTTTTATGTGAGTATTTTCTTCCAACTAATGTCTCATTTTATCAACCTATGAACAACAAGCAATTTCATCAACCCATGGCAATAGAGACTAGTTTCAGGCTTCTTAGAGGTAGACTTAACCCCTCTCACCATTTTATTCAGTCTCATCCAAAGAAAATGGGGAAAATATATTTGTGGTCTTCCCTCAAAATGAAACAACAACCTTAAATGATAAAGGAAAGTTACTGCATACCTCCCTTCACAGGCTAAAAACTTCTACAAGAAGACAATCACCATCCAATATTCCTCCTTGATCCAACTCTGGGAGATGCCTTTTGTCCAATCTAGGTCCAGATGTTTGGGCTTCAAAAACTTCTGACAGAGGCTCCTATCAATGATGATTCCTTTGAAATATTTCTCTCTAGTAGAAGGTAACTCCGTCGCTTCTTCTATGGTGGCTTCAGTGATCATTAACCTTAGTTCCCCCAACTGGACACTCTCTCCATCATAACTCTGGGCGAAGGCATGGGACACTCCCTCATGATATCCTTTGAATTTTTCTAGAAAAGGAACCCAACCAGCCATCTCAAATTTATCTTTGCATGCTTGATACTCCTTCGTCTCTATAAATATGGAACATCGGTTCATGCCTATCAACCCCATGTCGGCTTGAAAGCAAGTCTCAAAATAAGTGTAGGTAATAGAATTTGGGCGAGGGTTTTGTACTGGAAGAAAAATTACAAAAATAGGGTGACAGAGATAGAGTAATGGGATGAATTGATAGTAGGAGCGAAGAGAGTGGAGGTGTATAGTATGAAGTGGGTAAATAATTCTCATCTAGATGGTGAAGGCATCCAAAAGAGTGTTTATAAATTGAAACGAGAAGACAATGGTCAAATCTTTGCAATGATGACGAGGTAAGGAAAAAATAAGAAATTACGCTGAGGGATCACATCTATGGATAACACGACGATAATATCCAACAATAATGTCACATCCCATTCACGTCGGTTTTCGTAATGATATTAGGGAATGTGGTCGATGTGACCAGAATTCACCAATATGCAGTAGTTGACTTCAAAAATTTTCCGGAAGGTAATCATTCATAAAAACAATAGTTTAAGTCAATAATTAGCAACGTAAGGTTATAGAAGGTGGAATAATCATAATTTTGACATCACACAAACAAGATTTTTTGACAAGAGATTTTCAAACTGGACCAATCCTGTTCAAGGTATGATTGTCATTTACCCAATCATATCAACGATCACTCCGTGAAGAGATTTGAATACATCATAAATGATTTTAAAAACAAAGGGATGAAGACTTTGTAAGATAATGATAGGGAGGTTTAATAACTTAAGGTAACAAAGGTTCATGAGAGTAACCATATGTTTAACACAAAATTAATATGATTCTTAATAAAAGGAATAAAAAAATGAGCTCATACCTCCATTACCTGAAGTGTGCTTTTTTCAAACAAGGGAAATATCAAGGATAAAACATTTTTACTAAAATTCCACCATCAGTATCGGATCACAAGCTTAGTATTGGACCAACACAGAGAATTGTTTTAGTATCGGACCAACACATAAGGTCTTCTCCAGTACCAGATGAAGTTTTGATCAGGTACCCGAATGTATGGTCTTCAAACTAGAATATTGTAGGGTTATTTTTGTGTCTTAGCATGTTCTGAGGGTCAATTTGGAGTAGGTGTTGGCACTTACTTATGTTGCATGTGAATTTTCTCTGTTGAAGTATCATTCTGGAAAAACTACAAACAACACATTGATACAGGAATGTTGAAATTGCAGCGGAAGTGTCATAAAATGAGGTAAAAGAATTCAATGATTGGGATCCAAGCTATGTAACAAGAAGGAAACTATAGTTGGACAACCTCCTGTTGAGATGCATAAACCTCCTCTTTTTGGAACTAGACTAACCAGTGCTTTTGTTTCCACTTCCATTTTATTGGAAAGGAAAACCTAACTACTATTGTCCTGTGGATTTTTCTCGAGCCCAGGTTAGTCAATGCTCGCCGGTGTTTTCAATTTTTAGGAGTCTAAAAAAATTAAAGGAAACTCGATCTATTTTCCTATGGATTTATCTCGAGCCCAGATCAGTTAATGCTCACTGGTGTTTTCAATTTTAAGGAGTCTGGAAAACTTAAAGAAATTCCATCTATTGTCCTGTGGATTTTTCTCGAGCCCAGATCAGTTAATGCTCACCAGTGTTTTCAATTTGGACTCTGAAAAACTTAAAGAAAACTCCATTAGGCTCCTTTTTCCATAAGTAATCTACCAGGGATAGATAAAGGAATAAACTTACACCTAGTAGATGTCCTCCTTATTGCTTATCTACATGAGAACACAATTAGCTTTTTCTTTGGTTAGTAACACCAAAATCACTATCTAACAACACACCTATATACATATATGTACAAAGTTAAATTAAATCACACAACAAAACTTACAGTGGTATATCAACAGGAGGAGAGATCCTCTTGCTTACCAATTGCATTTCAGAATCTTTAAGAACCTGTTTGATAAAATCCACTTTAGACAGAGGCTTATGATAAGCTTTCAATCGATGTCGATTTACAACAAATGAGGTATGATCTTCATCAATGGTTTTTATCTTCATTGAACCATTGTCCTAAACTGTATCTACTTCATAGGGTCCCAACCATCGAGTTGACAATTTACCCTTGAAATTCTTGAACCTATTGTCATACAGCAGGGCCCAATCACTTGGCTGGAAAGAATTCTTCTTAATGTACTTATCATGCCATTTAGTCCTTTGTTCTTGAATGAATGTAGTCCTCTGAAGAGAATCTTGTCTGATTTCATCAAGCTCATTCAGCTGCAATATCCTCTATTTTTTAGCTTCATCTAAATCCATCCCCAATTGCATAGCAGTCCTGAAGGTTTTTACTTGAAATTCTATGGGAAGAAACACCTGCTTCCCATACACCAATTCATAAGGTGTATAACCTGTTTTGTTTATCCAATTTTTTATGTAGGCCCATAAGGCCTCAGGAAACTGATCGACCCAGTCTTTATGGTGTAACTGAAGTGTCTTGGTGAGAATAGCCTCTATCACCTTGTTAGTTGATTCCACTTGTCTGTTTTATTAGGTGTGACAAGGTGAAGATTTATATGTTTAATTAGATATTGTTCAGTAATGGCTTTGACCAAATTGGAGGTAAATTAGGTTCCTTGGTCTTTCACTATCTCTCGAGGCACACCAAAACGAGTGAATATTTATTCAAATAAAAATCAACAATAGATTGTTCATTTGCATAATGAAAAGCTTTATCCTCTACCCATTTAGTCACATAATCTGTATAGACCAGTATGTACCTTGTTCTTCCATATATATGGTTAATATGTCCTACAAATTCCAAAGCCCATTTCTCAAAAGGTTCAATTACTACCTGATCTTGGAGAGGCATCTCATCACTTGTAGTTGGTTTCCCCATCCTATGAAAATCATCACAGCTGGCAACATACTTATTTTCATCCTTAAAAATGGTTGGCCAATAGTATCCTGACTGTATTATTTTGTATGTGTTCTTCTTATTAGCAAAATGGCCTCCACATAGACCATCATGGCAGGATTTGAAGATTTCATACATCTCATCCTCCCATACACATCTTCTAATCACCGAGTAAGGCCTTGCATGGTATAGACAATCATCATACCACATGTAATTTTCACTTAACTGAATAATCCTTTGTTTTTCTTGAGGGGACAAATTCTGAGGTAATTTTCCTATTACAAGATAGTTAGCCACATCTACATACCAAGGAGTGTAAGTAGAAATAGAAAAAATACTTTCATCTAGAAAATTTTCATCCACTAGTGCATTATCACCTATATGAATAAGTCTAGATAGGAAATTAGAAATGAGATTATCTCTACTAGGTCTGTCAATGATAGTAATATTGAATTCTTGAAATAATAACAACCATCTAGTAACTCTAGAATTTTTCACAGGTTTATTCTTTAAAAACATAATGGATGAGTGGTCTGTGTGTACAAAAACCTCATACCCTATTATGTAGTTTCTGAATTTATTAATGGCATGGACTACTGATAAGAATTTTTTTTCAGTGACAGTATAATTTACTTTGGTAGGGGAGAGATTTTTGTTGACAAAGTAGATAGCATAAGGACGTTGGTTTTATCTTTTTCCTAGAAAAACCCCCAAAGATGTGTTTGAGGGATCAGTGTAGATATGAAATGGGAGAGACCAGTTTGGTCCTCTTAAAACAGGGGCACTTGAAATTGTTTTCTTTAAAATTTCAAAAGAAATCTGACATTGTTCATCCCAATGGAATTCGTCCTCTTTTGCTAACAATTTGAATAGTGGGGGAGTTAAGTTTTTAAAATTTTGAATGAATCTCCTATAATATACAACATGCCCTAAGAAGATTCCCACTTATTTATGTGAGCTAGGGGTCCTGATTTGAGAAATAATGTCAATTTTGACAGGGTCTACCCTTATTCCGGTACTGGAAATATGATGTCCCAATACAATCCCTTAAGTGAGAATCATTCTGGATTTTTCATGACTGAGGGAAAGGTTAGTCTCTCTACACCTGATTAATACTTTCTCCAAATTTCCCAATGATCGTTAGAAATCATCCCCATATACTGTGAAGTCATCCATGTAGACTTCTACAAAGTCATGGGTTAAATCAGAAAAAATAGCTAGGACATCCCTCTGAAAGGTGGCAGGGGAATTACACAAACCAAATGGAAGAAACCTATAAGAATAAGTACCCCATGGGAAAGTAAATGTGGTTTTCTCTTGATATTGAAGGGAAATTTGGATATGTTTGTACCCACTAAATCCATCTAAGAAATAAAAGTACCACTTCCCAAATAAGGTGTCCAAGACCTGGTCTATGAAAGTAAAAGGAAAATAATATCTATATGTATCCTTATTCAACTCTCTAAAGTCCACACAAATCCTCCATTTTCCATTCTTCTTAGGGACAATAACCAATGGGGATACCCACTTGCTATCTGAAATAGGGTAAATAAAATTGACATGCAGGATTTTTTGGAGCTCTTCTTTCACTATATATTTTAAGGCTGGATTCATTCTTCTTTGGGGATGCCTAATAGGTCTAATTTGATCATTGGTGTAAATATGGTGTATAAAATTATCCAGGTGAATTCCTTTAATGTCAGAGTAATCCCATGCAAAATCACTAGATTGTCCTTGAATAATTTGGATCATTTTTTGTTGTTGATCTGATTCCCAGCTAAAATTGATATATAGATATTTTCTAGGACTGATTTCAACAGTCTAAAAAACTGACACTTCTTCTTCATTTATTTTTCATATAATGAACAATGTAGAAGTGGAAGAATGCCAGACCTCCTGAAATGCAGAGCTGAAAATATGTGTATATTATGGGAAAGATTGAGGATATTCAATGCATTATGTATTGGCTAAAAATAGGCTTAAAATATGTTCTTCGGTTTGTTCTTGAACTCCCTTTACTTTATCAAGTATTAATAACAGATGAGCACAGTTCTCCTCTCCATAGAGATTCTCCAACCATAAAGGAACTTCAATGGATGGTTGGGAAGGAGGAAAAAGAATAAGTGTTTGACTGTGGGTTCCATTGGAAATTTTCATCTCTCTAGACCGACAACTAATAAATGCATCAAAAGTCGCCAACCAAGGTTGACCAAGCACAACTGGATGTCCAGGTTTGGAGTATTTTGAATGAATTACCAAGAAGTCCACAGGATACTCCCCGGAGGCTAAGGTGACTATTACATCATCCAGACTTCCTGTTGGGCTAATGACTGATTTGTCTGCCAATTCCGGCAAGGTTGTGTTGACCTCAAGTGATTTAGTTGCAACGTTCACATGGTGTCAACAATCATAACATTTATTTATTCTCCTAGATAAATAAGTGTATTTGAGAAATAAATACCATTAATTTCTATAGTCACCACTGGATTTCCTGGATCATTATATTTAGATGGAATTTCTGAAATAAATTCTGACAATTTTCCAATCACCTGTATAACAGGAGGTTCCTTCCTCTTCCTCCCATGATTTTTAATGCAAATATCTCTTATAATCTTGGCATAGATAGGAATATCTTTGATGGCTTGAAGTAGGGGAATTTTTACATATATATTCCTTAGTTCATATTCTAAATCATGTCCTAGAGGTACCTCAAGTTTCTTCACAATTAACCTTTTTAGATAAGGTGGAGGATTAGTTTTCTGAGGTATTTATGACAGTTGAGGAGTGTGAGGAGGAATTTCCTCTTGTACAGGGGTGTATTCTTCTTCATCTGGTTGGTTATCTATTTGTTCTTCTTCTTGGATAACCACTATAGAATTTGGTTTATTCAATACCTTCCCAGATCTTAATTGAATTTCATTTAGTGAAGTAGGATTTATCACATAAGTTGGGAAAGTTCGTACTTCAAGATTTTATACAAGTTGTGTAGGTCTATTGTTCGGATTAGCGATGGGTTGTGAAGGAATGGGGGTAGGCCGATGGAGGTTTGGATTAGGTGTATCTTGCATTTTTTGATGTTGATTTGGGTTCAAAGGCGATGTAAGTTGTTGTTGTAGCTGGGAAGGTGGAGGTAGATCAAGTGGATTAAATCTATGTAACAACTGAGAGATATTGGGAGGATATTGTGGGTAAGTAGGAAAATTTGGTGGCCGAAAAGGAACATTCCCATATGCAGACCCCCTCCATCCTTGTTTCCAATGTTGGACTTGTGGTTGATGATGTGTCCATTGAGACTAAGGCATTGGAGGAATCCATTTTTGTTGTGAGTATTGTGTGGTAGGATTGAAAAACATATTAGGATTTTGTTGTCTCCATGCTTTCTTAGGGGGGTATGCTGTTTCCTGAGGTTCCCCTCCTCCCTTAAAAATGGATTTTAGTATAGGTAAGGAAGGGAACTCATTGGTAGGGTGGTCTTATGTACAAAGCCCACAAATTTCAATGACATTAATAGGACATTCTTTTTCAAGATGCCTTTTTCTACACCAAGGACAGAAAATTGCTAAAGTAGCATTTTCTTCTTCTTCTTTTCTTTTAATTTTCATGGTATCTAACTAGGTGTTGATTGTTTTTAGGATGTTTATTTTGAATTTTTCTAGCATATTCCCTAATTTTATCCTTGTAACACCTCCTGGAGTAGGTTTAGTAGTTCTTCTTATAGGATCCCTTACACTTTTCCATGTTTTAGCTTGGTTGCGAGAGTACCTTTTACAATACTCTGCAATGTCTAGAAATGGCTTCTGATATACATCCTTGGAACTCATGAGGTTCAGTACCTCAATATATTCATCCCTTATACCCTTTAGGAAGATGTTCCTAACTGTGGTTGTGTCTAAGGAGAATTGTTTTGTCTTTTGATAATTGTATAGGAACCTTTCTAGGTAATCTTCCAGACTCTCCTCCTCAAACTACTGCATTTTAAATATATCATTCCTAGCATCTCTAGGTCTGCAATAATCCTGATATTTATGGAGGAAATTTTCTTTCATACCATCCCAAGATAAGATAGTATGTTCTCCTAGACTCATAAACCACCTTAATTCTGAGTCTTTAAGTGTAGTTGGAAAGAGTTTTAATTTTTGTGCATTATCAGTATAATTATAAATTCTACATAGTATATCAAATTCAAACAAAAATGAATTAGGATCTTCTATTGACATACCATGGAAGTGAGGTAGTCATGACATTCGGATATTATTCATGGAAACATCTCTGGTAATGTCTAATATTGGGAATCCAAATGTCTCAGTTTGATTATTTGCATTCCCTTCCTCATCTTCCATACTTCTGAACATCACGTTATAGGATGCAAGTGATGTTTCTCCACTAAGTTATGGTTCAACCACTGGATTGGTTGGGATATCCAATTATTCCAATATTTTTTGTCCTACTCCAATGGAAGATTCAACCTCTTCTACCACTACCTCTGTTTCTTTTCCAGTTGCTCCTTCTGATTGGGTCACCAATTTTTTCCTTACTGTTTTCTATGATATGTTCTCAGTCTACATAGTAGCTTCAGATTCAGGGCCTTTGGATGTAGTTTCAATTGTTTCCTTTGAACTCTCTCCTCTGAGAATTTCTCCTACATAGTAATTAGATGAATTACTGTGGGGGGCTTTCCTTGAATTATTTAAAGGGGGTTTTGGTTTTCTTGAATTTTATGTAACTTTGGATGCAATAAAACTACCTTTATTATCCCTACGTCTACTCATAAAAAGAGTATCTAATACTAACACAACACAAACTTTAACTACTGAAGGTAAGAGGAAAACCTGACTTTGGAGAAACCCCACTAAAGTGGATGTGTGGTATCTTCCCTCATGTCTTACCATATTCTCTCTGCCCTTAGGTTGTCCTTAAAACCAATCCAAAATCATAAAAGCAATATGATTCAAATACTACCTATTACCATTTACAATTCCCCGAAAATGACGCCAAAATGTTGGTGCAATTATAGTTTCAATATATTGCAATCATTTAATATGTCAATCTGGTTTCATAATCAATAGTTGATGCACTATATGTGTCGATAACATATAAGTTTCTATGTCTAATGAGTATATCCTATATAAGAAACACTCCAAAGCCAATACTTCGTTTCACACTCTTCAAACAACACTCTCCACACAGTTTAAAAACCAGAAAGAAAAACTCATAAACAAAATTTGAACAAGCATGTGATCTAAAGCTCTTGCTCAGGTGATGAATATGTTCATTTACAGGATCATGAAAGGGAAAAATAAACTTTGACTCTGTTTCATGTAACAACTAATCTAACAACAATCTGTAATTAACACTCTGCACATTCTTAAAGGAAATATCAACCAATCCTAGAATAAAAACTAGGTGTAGTAAGATACTCCATTATAGGTGCATGTAGGGTGAGAGATGGAGATCTTGATTGTTCCTGTATTTGCAAGATATAACCTAATCAATTATGGAAGAAACTCTAGGTGTATTGAGATACTCCATTATAGGTTCATGTAGGGTGAGATATGGAGATCTTAATTGTCCTTATATTTTCAAAATAGAAACAAACATTAAAGCATTCAATCTAACAAATGATTGTCTACACACACACAAAGATATAAAATATTCACTCATAAATCTATGTTGCACTCAGAAATCTATATTTCACTCTAAAAATTCTCACTCACTCAGAATTACCACACATCTTTATTGTGTTTTGTCAAATGTCTTACTGAAACAAATCAGAAATAAAGTTAGATGCTATGATCAAAAGCCAGAATGATTTTATCCACACACAAACTAGAATTATATGTACAATAAATACAAGGAAGCTTATCTTGGTTAGGTTGGTGGGCCCTTGTCCTACCAACATGGTATATTTAAAATAAACTTACATAATGAAAGGTTTGATCACACACATAAATTCCATGAACTGCAATTTATATCATTACTTTAGAAACAGTTGTACAATCAACGGTCTCCAAGAATCAAATCTACAACATAACAATGCTTAACTATGTATCTGTACATCTATCATCTACAAGGATCTCTCTTTTAAAGAGAAACAACTGTTACAATCAAAATATGGAGATAACATCAAATGACTGCACAAATATTACAATTGGTTGATGTATCATTTTTCATGGGAACGCCTTCATCCTCATGGCATGAAGTGAATGATGATGAAGTGTATTGCGGTATTCAAAAAACAAAGGATGCTCAATCCAACAAACTCCTTGGACCCATCGAAATCAAACTCGTTCAAACACCCAAGCCTACATATGCGAAACTAGTATTGGGCATGCACAACTGGAATAGGAAGATTAGTACTGGACGCACACAGTCAAATATATCAGTACCAGACTAGTATAGAAACAAGTACCGGATGAGCACATAAATAGGCATCGAATGAGTACAGAAATAGGTACCAGATGAATTGAATACCGGATGAACGACAAAACGGGTACCGAATGAGTAGCATATGTGTCATAAGGCCGACTTGGATCAATCAAAGTAATTAGAGAGCATTTAACATCAATTATTCACTCCCAATCATTAAAAAATATCATAAATAATGGTTTAAACATAGGTTACCTCATATATACACAAGTATGGATAAAATACATGTCTTTGTAGAAAATAGGAAAATGGTGCATATTTCTGAGGTAAAGTTGGTCAAGATAGAGTACAAAATAAGGTAATTGGAGGCATAAAAAAGGAGACCCAACAAAGAGCATCACCAATCTGTGCTCAGAAATATCAGTCATGGCTACGACCTTCCTCTAGAACTATGTAATTAAGGACTTGACTAATCCAGCCTATCATAGCTATGTCAAATATTTGAAGTGGATTTATGGATCTCTACCATCAAACCTCTCCATCAATATCTCAATGAACGCCAAGTAGGATGTGATGTGATTGTGACCCAAAGTCACCAATCTGTGATACCACCACTCATGGGCTTCCCCCTCCAAGTGCATTGTAGTGAATCTTATCACGTCCGACTCTTTCATCTGAATAATATTGAAGTATATATCAATATTTTGCACCCATTCCCGAGTTGATCATTTAGCAGAACTGTCGAAAGAGGGAATGGTCAATTTCGCCAATTTCTTGATAAAATCCACGTTCTATGACTACATGTTACCCCTTTGTGCCTCCCTAGGCCTATTTCAATATTTGATCGAATAATATTCCGTCAATCTCATGTCAGCATGGAAATCTAGCCCCAGTTCCAAGTAGTCTCTCATGTACTCTGCAAATGGATCTCTCGCATCTTTTTACCCCTGTTCGACCTATCCCATATGTTTCCCTTGTCCTGGATGTCCAATATATTTGTCCCCCTAGATCTGTGGAAAAAGTGGCTTGGTAATTTTCTCCGTTGAGATATAGATGTGATTGGGTGTTTGGTGTCCACCCAACCCTGTTGGGTTCCCACTGGATCCACTGGCTCCACCTCCATGGTGTCCCATGGAACCACTCACTTGATTCGGATTTAGGAGCAGAACGAACTGATTAACAGACTGAATACAATAAACACAGAGATATGAAGAATAACACAGATATCTAGTGAACAATATCTTCTATTAAATAATGAAATACGTTGAAACTGTAAAACTGTAGAATTGAAACACTTGCTCGAATGGTGGTAGCTATCTCTGAGAAGAGATATGGCTGCTACGTGCATCCATCTAAGAAGAATGGATTACAATGAGGCTCTAGAGGCATTTTTGATATTACTCATGAATTCCAAAACCCTATGCATCCAAAAACCTAACCCGAGAAGGTGAAACGCCAAAAGTCATGTGGGCCCTATAGGTAAGTTGGTGTAATTTGGTACCTCAACTTCCAAGGGTTGTAAGTTTTGCATACAACCTTCGTTTTAGGCACGTGATAGCCCGTTGGAAAGGTATTTCATAGAAATACACATTTTGTCGTCAAACTTTGACTCCATCTATAGTTTGACTATGGCGAGCCAAAAAAACAATGTTTAGGGCCCCAAAATGGCCCTAAAAGTACAACAAGATGTGCTGACATGAAAACATACAAAATAATCCAATTGGATTAGGCCAGAGACCACCCATATCCACCTGGAGGATGTGTGGGGCCTCAAAAAACCCCAAAAGTGTAGAACCCACAATTACAAAGCAATACAGAAGAACGTGTTGAACAAAAAATGGACATGAGGAGCCAGTTGGAATAGGTGGGTGGCCACCAATATCCACCTAGATTAATCCTCCACCCTTAGGAAGAAATGGTATCCATTGCGTTGAGTTCCCCCATTAGGTTAGGAAACTTCTGCTAGATTTGGCCCCGTCTGAGACACTTTCCTTGGTGTAGAAATTTCCATGCCTTGACAACCCGATAAAGTTGGATCCATTGTTGGAGAGAGCCCTTGACCTGTGTGTCCACTATCTAATGAGTGGATTCTTTTTCCATTGAGTCAGGGTTGAGCTCTGTTGGTTTCAATTGTTTTGCGATCTCGGAGGTGTCCAATAATGGGGGAAAATATGGCCAAAGGAGGTCCACATTGAATATTAGATGTAGACCAAGGAAGGGTGCAGTGTTGAGCTCAAAATCATTGCTACCCACAACCTAGGTGATAGTGTAAGGCCCATAAAAAAGTGGGCTAAGCTTTCGATGGGGCGCGGTGAGATGCTCCTTCTGCAAATGTAACCAAAATTTCTCGCCAACCTGAAACTGGTGTGGTACCCTATGTTTATCATGGCGCTCCTTGTATTTAGCATTGGATTTCTGCAAAATCTCTTCAAACTTTTGGAGGATGTGTTGAATCTGGTCAATGAATCTGGTGGATTTGTCGATCACAGAATGATCAGGGGAAGAGTCTATCTGTGAAGTGTCAAGAGTAATTGCAACATAAATGGGTCTGAAGGGTTGGAATCCCAGACCCACCTGAAATGGGCTATGGCCGGTGGAAATATGGAGAGCCTTGTTGTAACTATGTTGGACATATGGGAGAATCCCATCCCATGTACGTGGATTCTTAGAATTGTACATGCACATGATGTGCACAATCATCCGATTGATGACCTCTGTTTGGCCATCAATTTGGGGGTGGAAAGAAGTGGATTTTGTGAGCTTGGTGTCCAACAGAGACTTGAGTCTCGACCAAAAGGTGTTGAGGAAACTGTTATCTCAGTTAGAGATGATGGTCAGTGGTATCCCAAAGTGGACCCACACTCGTTCAAAGAATATCTAAGCAATATCTTCTACTGTAAAATTCTTCTTATAGGCTGTGAGGATGGCCATCTTCGAAAACCGATCAACGACCACAAACACACAGTCATTTCCTTGCTTGGTGGATGACAAGCCAGACACATAATCCATTGAGATGGATTCCCAAGGCTTCTCAGGAATAGTAAGAGGGGTGTATAATCCTTGATTATTGATGGATGGATTATCAATGGCACAAGAAGTGCAAGATATGATATACGTGCTGATGTCATGTCGAAGTTTTGGCCAATAAAAAAGTTTATGAAGAACGACCACAATTTTCTCCATGCCAAAATGTCCTGCCACCCTACTGTAGTGGGCTTCCCAAATCATCTTTGCATGCTCGCTTGTAGGAACACAGAGATGGCCCAAGTGGCATAAAAGTTTGTCTTGAATGTGAAAATCAGTGACAATTGTGCATGTACCCAAGAGCTGATAGGTGGTGGAAAAGTATGGATCTTGTTGATAAAGTTGGGGCCACTCAGATGCTTCATGTCCATAGGAATGGAGCATAGTGGTGAGTGCAGCCAAAGGAGGCCGATTGAGGTAGTCAACAAAACGATTGGAGATACCTATATTATACTTTATGTTGAAATGGAACTGCTGCAGGTAGGTACACCACTTCTGATGGCGGTCATTCTACAATTTCCCTTGTGTATGTATGAAATGAAGAGGCTTGTGATCAGAGTGTATGATCATCTCTTTCCCCAGAATCTAATGTTTCCATTGACGACAGGATTGTACAATGCAATAAATTTCCTTTTCATAGGTGGGGTATTTCTGGACAGTATCGGAGAGTGTCTCACTATGGTATGCCATTGGATTCATGTGCTAAGTGAGAACTGCGCCCACGACATAGTGAGATGCATCAATCTCAATCTCAAATGGTTGTTGCAGATCGGGCAAGGAGAGTACGGGTGCTGAGCACAAGTGATGCTTTAGATCATCAAATTATCATTGTTTCTCCTTCCCCCACACAAACATGTCCCTACCACTACCCTTGGTCACCTAGCTGAGAGCCCATGCAATATGGGATAATCCCAACACGAACCATTGGTAGAAGTTAGCTAGTCCCAAAATGATTTGAATCTCGGTTAGTGTGCTCGGGGCTAGCCAGTCACGGATGACTTGATATTAGCTAGATCAACATGTACCCCATGCTCAACAAGAATGTATCCCTAGTATTGGACCCTGTTCATTCCAAAAGAGCATTTTTTCAAGTTGGCATAAGGCTTATGTTGTCGTAGAGTGCTCAAAACCCATTGAATATGTTGCATGTGATCCTCCCATGTTCTACTAAAGATGAGGATGTCATCCAAATATACGACCACAAAGGAGTTGGTGAAGGGTCTCAATACATCATCCATCAATCTCATGAAAGTGGTTGGTGCATTTGTTAAGCCAAAGGGCATGACTAGCCATTCGTTGAGACCTTCTTTAGACTTGAATTTTGTCTTCCATACATCAGTTGGTTTGATGGGAACCTAGTGGTAGCCAGGATTCAGGTCAATATTTATTAAGAACTTGGCCCCCTTGAGTTGGTCAAGAAGGTCATCAATCATGGGAATGGGGTAGTAGTTCCTGTCTGTGATTTTGTTTAAGGATCTGTAATCAATGCAGAGTCGCCAAGTCCCATCCTTCTTCTGCACCATTACAATGGGTCTTCTGCAAGTGGAGGAGATGGGTCTAATGTTCCCCTTTTGAATAAGCTATCAGATATGACACTTGATTTCATCATTCTCCATCAACGAGCATTGATAGACTAGTCCATTAGGTAGAGGTGTGTTGGGGGTCATATCAATTGGATGCTTGACTTGGCAGTGTGTTGGTACCCCTATAGGTGATGATAATATGTCTCTGTATTCTTCCACGATCTCTTCCAATTGATTCTAATGCAAAGAAAGGTGTTGTGTAGAGGCCACAGATGTGGCGGGGACCTTCTTCTTACTATGAGAAAGGATCACAAAGAAGAAGAAATTTTCGGCCTGTGAAATGAACTTACTGCATTGCTTAGTAGAGATTAAAGAAATAGAAGTAGGCTTACCAAAAGTACTAATAAAAATATGGGGTCTAGACTCATACACAACATGACGCTTCCACAAATATGGTTATCCTAAAAGAACATCACAAATTTCAAGGGGAGCAATATCACACAGTACCTCATCTTTGAAAGGTTTGATGTCGTAGGGAAGATGACATTGTTGGATGACACGAAGATCTCTTCATTGGTGAAGCCAGCCGATGGTGTAGGGCTGCGAGTGCAGTGTTGTTGGTAGGTCCAGCTACTTGCAAACCTATGATGAAATCAGGTTCTTCTGACAACTTCTATCGACAATGAAATGAAGTGGATCCCCCTTAACCCACATCTGCAAGTGAAAGAGGCATTTCCCTTCCTCTGGTTCTCTTTGTCGGAATTTGGTGGTAGCGACAGTGGTACTGGGTTCAACATCGATAATATGCTTCCCTCCTTCAGGATTTTACTCGGAATCAGAATCCTTCATCTCGACCATGAGGGATTGCTTGGAGCGGCATTCTTCGGTGTTGTGCCAAGGAATTTTATGCTACTCACACCATTTTCTTGTGTCCTTGTTCGTCTACTAATTGCCCTTCTTGTGTTGTGGCTTGGATTGGTTGTCTTGAGGGCGGTCATCTTAACTTGGTCCCTTGTTGTGTGGGTTGGGGCTTCTTTTTCCCTACTTTGACTGTGAGGGGTTTCCAGATCCAAACTCTCACCTTTTCTGATTAAATTTATGCTCAATCTTGACAACGTATCTGTAAGTCGTTCCCAATGAGGCGATGTCCAGGAACTCCATTTATGTTTGAATGTATCTATGCAAACAGTCGTGGGATTTGAGCACCAGATGAAACTGAGAGTCTTTGATACACAATTTGGTGCATAGGGTATGGAAAATATTAGTGAAATCTGGTACTATCTAGTCCCTTTCTTGACGTAGGGTGGTCCATCTGGTGTACTCGTCCTCGTAGCTTTCAATAGGGTAGTATTTTTATTTAATGGTGTCCCGGAAGGAATCCCATGTAGGGGCCACCAAAAACATTAAATATTCCTCCATGACCCTTTTCTTAGAGTAAGTATCCCACCATTCTTTAACACGGGGAACGACCTTGAGGAGTGAAAAAGTGATCTTTTCCCAATCAGAAAAATTGTGGACTGAAAAATATCCTTCGAGAAGATTCAACCATTTATCTATAGCATCCACATATATTAGTCCTTCAAATAATGGAATATCAAAATTTACCTGTACCTTGAAGGGGGTTGCATGGGTGCTTGATGAAGATGCTTCCCCTGTGGGAAGTCGTCGAAGGATCTGTACGAAGTTTTCCGTCATTCTGTTCCTTTCTCACGCGAGGGATTCCTCGAGAAACATTTTAATAGGATCTCCTGTTCCATCATATTTCTTTTTGTCCCCCATGGGTTGTTGTTGGGCTTGGCATGATCGATATTGTAATGGCTCGATTGGTTCGAGTCCCAACTTCTTGTACCCAGATATTGTCGGGGACATGCACGAAGAAAAATAAATGAAGAGCAGACCGCTCTGATACCACTGATCCATATTTAGGAGTGGAACAAACTAATTAACAGACTAAATACAATAAACACAGAGATATGAAGAATAACACAGATATCTAGTGAACAATATATTCTATTAAATAATGAAATAGGTTGAAACTATAAGACTGCAGAACTGAAACACTTGCTTGAATGGTGGTAGCTATCTCTGAGAAGATATGTGGCTTCTACGTGCATACGCCTAAGAAGAATGGATTACAATGAGGCTCTAGAGGCCTTTTTTATATTACTCATGAATTCCAAAACCCTAGACATCCAAAAAACTAACCCTAGAAGGTGAAACGCCAAAAGTCATGTGGGCCCTATGGGTAAGTTGGTGTAATTTGGTACCTCAACTTCCAAGGGTTGTAACTTTTTCATACGACCTCCATTTTAGGTGCGTGATAGCCCGTTAGAAAGGTCTTTTTAGAGAGATACATATTTCACTGTCAAACTCTGACTCCATCTACAATTTGACTATGGTGAGACAAAAAAAAACCGTTTAGGGAACCAAAATAGCCCTGGAAGTACAACAAGATGCACTGACATGAAAACATACAAAATAAGCCTGTTGTATTAGGTGAGAGGTCACCCATATCCACTTGGAGGATTTTTGGGGATTCAGATAGCCCCAGAAGTGTATAACCGACAATTACAAATAAGTACAAAAGAACATGTTGAACAAAGCAATGGACATGAGGAGCCAGTTGGAATAGGTGGGTGGCCACCAATATCCACCTGGATCATCGCTCCACCTACTATATTTGAACCAATCATGCCCATGTTTTTATGAATCAAATCTATATTGATTTACATCTATGTTATGGCATTCATCATGTCATATTTCCCTCTAGAGATATCATTCAACATAGCATGGGTACTGTCATAAGGGGCCTCTCGACCTTTCCCCTCGCCCTCCATAATATCATGTTTGTCACCCATCTTAATTTCTATTTCGGCCTCTATCTCTGAACATAAATGATCTTGGTCTCTATCCTCTGTCTTTGTCTTTGTATCTGAATGGATATGTAATGGAATGTAGTATCTCCTATTTCTGTCCCTTTTGTCTCTATTGTGATCCCTATGATATTGAATGTACTCATCCCCCATGTGACCTCTTCCCTCTAGGTATTATTCACCTGTTCACGGAATCATTGGGTCATGAGTCAAGCACTTCTTAACAATATGGCAAGATGAAGGCTCTGATACCACTGTGATATCCCCAGATCCTCAGATCTGGATATCAACTTCTAAATCTGGGGTTGTGACTGTAGATCTAATGCACTGGGGGTTTTGGATGAGTTTCAAAGGTTTCTAGATACTTTTTGTTGTGTTTAATAGTTTTATACAATTGAAAATAGATTTGGAACTATAACCAACTCAACAATTTTATTAAGCAAAGTAACAGAAAATACACTGCAATATGCAGAAACTCAAACAAATCTCTTTTGCTAGATCTTAATAGATGGTGATATTAATTGGAATAGAAACAAGATACTGGAAAATATTGGTAGATATATGGATTTGAGATCAGTTTGATAGATCCACTGCATGCATGGAAGGAAGCATTGCATGCAACCACAAATGTGTTGTCGAACTGCTGCAGAAGAATGGATAATTCTCCCTAGTGGAAATACTTGGAAGAATGGTTTGAGTTTTATCCCATATGAGTCTCCCTGCTCCCTATCACACTCTACCTACCTCAGATATGGGACATTGACTCTCTGTTGTATTTTCAAAACCCCAGATGGATGTCCAAACCCCCATGCACTACAAACTGGCACGGGAAGCACCCCAGTCTAATATCAAATGGTTCTAAAGGATTTTATATCTCCCTGACTAGTTGGGCCTAGAGACCTCTGATTGCCGACAAATCCTTCCCAAAACTTCACACTGCAACTGGGAAATCTACGCACTATCTTGCATTAGAACTCGACCTGTAGCTCCCTAAACCTGTAGCTCGATGAATAACCTGTTTGATCCTCCCGATGAAGTAGGGTGTATCTTTCAACACCGAACTCTGTCAATGGTGGTGGTTTCATCCAGAAAACCACAAAACAAGAAGGAAATAGTCAGATTCCTCTCTGGTTCTAATTTCCAATTCACAATATGCATAATGAGAAACTAATTTCACTTTCTCCTTTTATATCCCCTTTGATCTAATCTCTCATTCACTTTAATTATTAAGTGAATTTTCCCTAATTTTTTATTTAATAATCACTTAAGTCACTTGAAACCCCTTTTTTCTTCTTTTATTATCTAATGTCACTTTCACATATGCTTTTTCCCATAAATGACATTAAATAATCCTTTTTATTCCATTTTTTATCCCGACTATAGCCTACGAGAACCAGTATAGGATAATTAGTCGCTCGTCTTAGAGTCATAAAAACTAAAAGGTCATTACAACTCTCTTTCTCAAATCTCAACGGATCACATTGGATTGCAATAAAAAATTGAAGTATTTTCCCCAAGAAATTTTGGTAGGGTTTCCCAGGTGTTATAAGTTCGAAGGATATTTCAATGGGTACTAAGATCCTTTGTTAGATAAGAGATACACACAACATGAAGATTATGTGGATAAGGATTGATCACCATTATGGGCATTAAGTCAAGAAGCCTTGCGAATCGTTCATAATTCCCAACTGCAGTTGCACTTGTGATGTGTTGGAGTGGAAGGAGTTCTGTAGGAAGGAGGTGCTCTACTACCTTGTATTTAAATGATGAAACCCTGATGTTTAGACACTTAATCCTTGTGTGTGTATGAAGAAATATTTGTAAATTTGTCGATCTTTAGATCGATACCTTCGATTTACTAGAAATTGATTGATATTCGAGGGTTGTGTAGTGTTTTTTTTGGATCGACGTCACCGACTGAGTGGAAATAAACACAAATTGATACCAAAGATATATCAAGTGACTACAATGATCTGATGCCAAAATATTTGTGCAGAGATTTAGGATAAAAATAATACGCCAAAGGTCAAGAGCCAAATGTCAAAATATATGCCAACTATTGATTGGAATTTATTTTCTGAAACAAAATGGGTTTAGGGTTTCTCATGTTTTGGTTGATATGGAAGTTAGAAGGATTCATATACATTCCATTGGCACTCAAAATAACATATGGAATCAACCATATGGAACATGAGGGAGTGTTAACTAGAGAGGTGTGCAGAGGTGTATTAGGGTTTGCATGAGGAGAAATCCTAGAGATGGAGAAGCACATAGTAACGTCTGATTTTCATGCAGAGTAATGAAGAGAGGCTATGGATAGGTAGATGAGCAGAATGGCATACTAAGTTACATTTTTTCATGTAAAAGAAAACTCCTAGGAACTAAGGTTCTCTGATACCACTGTTGGAACACACAAATAAGATAAGTGTTAGTTGCATATTATTCATGAGTATGATACATCTATTAACAAAAATGAGATGACCTTTTGATTCATCTTCCAAGGTGTCTTGGACTCCGTATGGTTGTTACAATAAATTTACGGTTCACATTATATCAAGGGCATAGCCCTAACAAATTACATTTCCAACATATTGGCCCCTACATGATGTCGAATCAGGAGATACTTTGTGTTGATGTGCTTAGTTCGATCATGGAATCTAGGATTCTTAGCCAACTTGATTGCAAAAGTATTTTTAACTAGAAGAGGAGTAGAATTCACCTGTTTCTCTTGCAAATATTCAAGTATTTTCCTGAGCCACATAATCTCCTTTGTTGCTTCTAAAGTTGCCACATATTTTTCCTTTGTCGTAGAATCTGTTGGAATTGATTGTTTGTGTGATCTTCAAGAGACATCTACTGATCCAAGATTCATGAGATAGCCTAAAGTTGATACTCCATTTTCCTTATCCTCAACAAAGTTTGAATCAGAACATCCAATTAGGTTGAAGTCATCTACCTTAGTGTACTTGAGTCCAAAATATTGAGTTCCTTTCAAGTATAATTTTAGAACTCTTTTTGAAGTAGACCATTTTCCTTCACAAAGATTTTACATGAACCTGGAAAGAATACCAAAAAAAAATGAAATGTCTAGTCTAGTGGTAGTAATATAGATAAGACTTCCCACAATCTATCTAATATATTTCGTTGCATCCTCAAATTCATTCCATTCTTTTGATGTGAGTTTCATATTCTGTTCCATTGGAGTAGAAACAAGATTGCACTCAACCATGCCAAACTTGTTCAACAACTCTCCAGTGTATTCTTCTGGGAGTTGAATATGTGCCTTGGATTTTGAATCACCTCAATTCCCAAATAGTAGTGAATATGTCCCAAATATGTCATCTTGAATCCTTTCTTCAATTCTTTCTTTATGGATGCAATGTAGCTTTTGTTCTTCCCTATTATCAACATATCATCTACATATAATACAAGATATACAACTATTTTTCCGACTTTCTTGACAAACAAAGTTGCATCATCAATATTGAAATGCTTGAAATTTAATTTCAGAATATGCTCAGTTAACTTTTCATACCATGATCATAGTTATTTTTTCAATAAATATAAGGATTTTATGAGCTTGAATGCCTTCATTTCTTGTCCCTTCACAACAAATCTTTTTGGTTGAGACATGAACACATTCTCTTTCAAGTCTCCATCCAAGAAATCAATCTTCACATTCATTTGATGAATTTTCCATCTATTTTTTGTTTCCATGGAGAATAGAATACATATGGTGTCCCATTTTTCTATGGTAA
>SNQJ01S0020244.1:44901-79153 GCA_010110895.2 Picea sitchensis
TATTCTCCTCATAATCAATGCCTTATTTCTATAAAAATACGTTTTCCATGACCCTTGTTTTGTTCTTGTCAAGTGATCCATCTAATCTGTACTTGTTCTTGAATACCCACTTGCAACCGATTGGTTTAGTTATGAGTAGAATATCCACCAACTTCCATGTCCCATTATTGATTAGAGAATCATATTCCTTATGCATGGCTTCTTTCCATTCATCATGAGAAGTGGCTTCTTCAAAGGAATTTGGTTCAATATTAGTAGATAAATTCAACTCACAATCATATGAAACATCCATGTCATCTACATCAACTGAGTTTGAATTATCTACATTACATTGATTTTGTTTTGAGGACATTTTGGTTCCTGTCTTCTTGACCTCATTAGGATAAACACTTTCAAGGTTTTTTGTGAGCCATTTTGGTGGACCTTTCTAAGATGGTCCAGTTTTCTCAGTTGATTGAGATGGTGTTTAGTTCTCATCAAGCCTCAACCTTTCAATCCTCTCGATCACATCATCCAAATGAACTTCATGTTTTGATGAAGTGGCAAGAAATTCTTCATGAGGGGAATATGGTGCTTCAAAAGGATATTTTATATATTGACCCAATATAGGGATATCCCATTCAATTTGTGGAATCTCATCATCAAATTCATGATATGTCTTTACATGAGTGAATCTATCCAAATGATCAAGATGCCTCTCAACAGTTTCATCTTTTTTAGAGGATTCAATAAACATTACATCTTTGAAAATGATGAATTTCTTGTTTGTCTCATCATAAATATGATATCCCTTGGTGGTATTTAAGTGTTGATGATTGCAGCTATGTGAGACATTATCTAGCTTACAAACGTGTGAGATGTGGATAATTGCAGCTATGTGAGATATTCTCCTTCTTACAAACCTAAGAGAAAGCCCCTAAGAAGGGTGTGTGGTTCCTATATGAGACATAGATGGAATGTAGAGATGACCTCCTCCATACAGAGAGTTGAGAAGAAATCCAGATGATTCTTCTATGTAGCACAGTGAGAAATGTGATCTGTAGAGTTGGGTGTGCCTATGGCTAAGCACAAGGTGAACATGTGAAATCCCAAAGTGTTGGGTGCATCTCCACGAGAATACAAATGAAGATGATGTATTATCCTTCTCTGAGTAGAAGAGTTGATGAGAAACTCTAGATGAATCTCATGTGTAATGCAGTGAAAAAGAAGATCTATTGAGTGGACGTGCATGTGGACGAGCACAGGTGAACGTGATCCTAGTGACCGAGCACTAGTGAAGAAGTGGTTCTTCTGTGTAATGCAGTGAGCCAGAGATATGTACATCCCTATGGATGTGCCCCTAGTGGATGAACACTAGTGGGTGTATCATATCCCTTGCTATATTTTTCAAGATTCAGACCTGCCTGTAACCCTAATTGTAATGTAAAGGGTACAGATCTACCCCACCTTAATGTGACTGGTAATTAATGTAAAAGATAATTAATCTGGTTAATATTAATTATATTATAATCTAGTGATGTCAGCCCTGTCGTTACAATAAGAACTTATGTTGACATGTTCAAGTTAGTATAAGTATAGGTAAATTCCCCATTGAGTAATTATATCTTTCATGTGAGTTTGGAAATTTCAGCAAGTAAACCTTCTTGGGAAAAGTGCATACCTCTCTTGGGTGCTACTCTTCTAGGGTTTAAGAAACCTCTTGTGTGCTATTTTTGCTTGGTGGTGAAGGTATTTCTCTTGAAGAATATAACAAAGGATTTGGTTGGGTTTTCTTTCCTTGTTGATAAGGGTTTCCCAAGATACTTCTTGTGTTCTTGTGCATGGTGTTTCTTCTTGTGATCTTGGTTGTTGCAACATTAATGGTTATGATTAAGTAAAATGACAAAATGGAATGAAATTCATGCTTAACCATTCTTATTGAAAAATAAACATGGTTTCATCGCATAGGTCTTGAAGAACCCATTGCACAAGCATATACACGTCTCCTCTCTTTTCTGCAGAATCGTACAACCCTCTTAGGGTTTCAAGAAAATCTGTACGACCCTCCTTTCTGAGGCGTTTCATCCCTTAATACTTGAACGTTGGGGACAATTTTTTCATAGGAGAGTACAGACTCCTCCAGCGCACCTCCAGAGACTCTCAGAGTGACATTCCAAGCATTTTGATGTTTTGGCCCTAGGGTTTCTAGGGCTACGTTAAATTCTACAAAAAATTTTAGAATTACAGTTTCTACAACTCATTGAAGGAGCTGTTCATCTCACCAGTGTTCTCCTATATTTCAAAGGATTATTGTTGGCAGTCATAAGTACAACAAAACCTAAATTTTCTAGCCTAGCCTAGCCATTAGGTTTTCTATCCCAGTTCACAATGGTTTGTGAAGAATTTAAAATTATGATGAACAAAACTATGATGGAAGATAATCTTGATGGATCAAGCAACTTCAAGTTCCTGAAAGACAAGACTTCAAAGGAATACTTATTGTGGGTGATACAAAAGGTGACATTGTGACTACCTCCTTCATGAAGATGTTAGAGGACAGAGATCAACCATGTGCCATTGGAAAAATTACCTCAGGTATGCACTTGTATATATATTATTTGTATCATTTTCATGAGGGTAATTGCAGGATGAAGGAACCTTTTGCTGAAGTCATGGATCCAGAAGGATCTCAGTGCATTCAGAGGAACAACACACTAGAAGTGAAGAATCTGGGTTTGATTGTTGTAATTGTATTTCCTCTAACCTATATTTATAAAGTTTGCTACATTACAAGTAAGTGTTGTAGCTGTGACAACAATCCTTAAATTTTTTTGATTCTAGAGATGCACTCATTATTCTCCTTTAGGAGATATTCTTGTTTTGGTTCCTCTTGTTTTCTTGTTCCAGACAAATTAAGATCAAAGGAAGATGTTTATCCTTCAGAGGGAGCCACTTGAATCAGAGGGAGTCAAAACTATTTGAAAAAGAGGAAGAATAAAACCATCATTGGGGCAACCAATGCAATAATACATGATCAAAATATTTCTATGATTCTATGGGCAGAAGCATGCATGACATAGTATATGTTCAAAACAAGAGTCTTCACCAGACTTTGAAAAACATAACTCCCAAAGAAGTATTCACTGGAATGAAGCCTAAGATTGAACACTTCAGGTTATTTGGGTGCCCAATGTATTTTTCATGTACCCAAAGAGAAGAATTCCAAGCTAGATCCTTTATAAAGAAATGATATAGTGAATCTTCAAAGACATTCCAGATCGACATCCCTGGTCAGAGATAGTTTGAGACAAAAATAGACGTTATCCTTGAAGAAGAGATAGTCTTTCAAAGATCTAGAGAATCTCATATGGAGATTGACAGTAAGAAAATACCTTCTCCCCCTTCAGCAGTTCAGAGGGAGACAAACATTATTCTAGTTGATCCAGTTGCTCTAGTTGATATGTTCATAGATATTGTAGTAGGGCATAAAAGGCCTACCTAGACTCACCCTGCAAGAGGAAGAGAAACATACAAGCCTCTCAACGCACATCTCGAGAAAGCAAAAGAGATTTTCAAAGCTATCCTTCAGTCATGAGCCACTTCATTGATGTTGAGCCTCCTTGTATTAGAGAATAAATAGGAGAACAGGTATGGAAAGATGCCATAACAGAAGAATACCAATATATCTTAAATAATGATGTATAAGATATTATTCAGGGAACAGAAGGGAATTATGTGGTAACTTCCAAGTGGATCTATAAGATCAAGCATACAACTGATGGAACTGTCGATAAATACAAAACGAGATCTATAGCCAGAGGTTTCTCACAAATAGAGGGAGTTGTCTATGATGAGACACTTGATCCAATAAACCCAATACACTTCCATCCATACTACCATCCATGAGTTGGAAACTATATCAGATAGATAGATTCTTGATGAGTTTGGATTTTAGCAAGAATGTTGTTGATACAAACCTATATTATTATAGTGTTGGTGACGAGGGCCTGATTTTGATGACTTATTCAGAAAGACTTGTTGTTGAATGCAAGTAATCCTTGACTTCTAAATTCGAGATGAATAATCTGAGTATGATGCATTACTTCTTGGGACAAGAAGTATGACAGAGGACCGATGAATATTTTCCTGAGTCAAGGAAACTATACAGTGAAAATATTAAAGAAGTTCAGTATGCCAGAATGAAAAATCCACCGTGATGGATTTAAAGAAAAAAAAAAGGATTGATGATGATTCAGACAATATTGATCCACAACTGATTGGATCACTGATGTATCTAGTTAACACCGGACTTGATTCATGCCATGCAATGAATGTTCTTAGTCATTTCATGAGTCAACCGAGACAGACTCACTAAACAACAACAAAACATGTATTGAGATATATGCGAGGCAAAGTTGGATATGGCCTGAGATATTGCTCAAGTGTGAACTTGAGTTTGTAGGATATGTTTATTCGGATTGAGTAGAAATTACAGTGGACTGGAAGAGCATATCCAGTTTTTGTTTTACCGTGAAGGTTACCACGGTTTCCTGATGCAGTAGGAAATAAAACTTTGTGGCCTTGATTACCACAGAGACAGAGTATATATCATCGAGTGTGTGAAGAAATGTGGCTTCAAAAACTTCTTACAGATTTACTTGACCATGAGATGGATCCTATGATGATAACCAAGAGCCATGTGTA
The DNA here is from genome assembly GCA_010110895.2 of Picea sitchensis. Taxonomy (NCBI): domain Eukaryota; kingdom Viridiplantae; phylum Streptophyta; class Pinopsida; order Pinales; family Pinaceae; genus Picea; species Picea sitchensis. The sequence continues at coordinate 49,585 of SNQJ01S0020244.1, forward strand.
AAGATCCTTGAGAACCCAGTGTTTCCTGATGGATCGAAACATGATGAGATGAAATATCCTTATATCAAAGATATGAAGCAAAGTAAAATGGTACAGATGCAGTACCTTCCTACACATGAGAAAATGTCATACATCTTCACCAAACTAACTTGATGAAGAAAGCCTCCCTAGTTGAGAGGGAGTGTTGATGACTCCAGCCAAGACAAAATTCAAAGTACATTCATGTGAGACTTGGCATGATGAAGAATGCCTCCCTAAATGAGAAGGAGTGTTGATGATTGCAGCTATGTGAGAAATTATCCAACTTACAAACCTGTGAGATGTGGATCATTGCAGCTATGTGAGATATTCTCCAGCTTACAAACCTAAGAGAAATCCCCTGAAAAGGGTGTGTGGTTCCTATCTGAGACAGAGCTGGAACGTAGAGATGACCTCCTCCATACAAAGAGTTGAGAAGAAATCCAGATGATTCTCATGTGTAACACAGTGAGAAAGGTGATCTGCAGAGTTGGGCGTGCATGTGGCTGAGCACAAGGTGAACGTGTGAAATCCCAAAGTGATGGGTGTATCGTCATGAGAACATAAATGAAGATGATGTATTAGCCCCCTCTGAGAAGAATATTTGATGAGAAACTCCAGATGAATCTCATGTGTAATGCAGTGGGAAAGAAGATCTGTTGAGTGGACGTGTCTGTGGACGAGCACAAGTGAACATGATCCTAGTGGACGAGCACTAGTGAAGAAGTGGTTCTTTTGTGTAATGCATTGAGCCAGATGTATGTACATCCCTATGGATGTGCCCCTAGTGGATGAGCACTAGTGTGTGTATCATATCCCTTGCTATATTTTTCAAGAGTCAGACCTTCCTATAACCCTAATTGTAATGTAAATGGTACAGGTGGGCCCCACCTTAATGTGACTGGTAAATAATGTAAAAGATAATTAATTTGGTTAATATTAATTATATTATAAGCTAGTGAGGTCATCCCTGTTGTGCCAATAAACACTTATGTTGACAGGTTCAAGTTAGTATAAAGGTAAATTCCCCATTGAGGACTTATATCTTTCATGTGAGTTTGGAAATTTCAGCAAGTACACCTTCTTGGGAAAAGTGTGCAACTCTCTTGGGTGCTAGTATTCTAGGGTTTAAGAACCCTCTTTTGTGCTAGGTTTTCTTGGTGGTGAAGGTATTTCTCTTGAAGAATATAGCGAAGGATTTGGCTGGGTTTTCTTCCCTTGTTGATAAGGGTTTCACAGGATACTTTTTGTGTTCTTGTGCATGGTGTTTCTTCTTGTGATCTTGGTTGTTGCAACATTAATGGTTATGGTTAAGTAAAATGATAAAATGGAATGCACTTCATGCTTAACCATTCTTATTGAAAAATCAACATTAAGTACCCCAAGAAGATGCACTTCTAACTCCTTGCATGAAGATTGTTTATTTTCTCTTTAGGAGTCAAGTCATAATAGGTGGAACCAAAGACCTTAAGATACCTTATCGAAGGAATGTGACCATACCACATTTAATAAGGAGTATTATTTTTAAGAGCATGATATGGACACATGTTTTTGACATAATATTCAAACTTTATCATCCCAAAAAATCAATTTAACATTCTTTAAAAACATCATGGAATGAACCATATTTAGGAGTGTCCTCATTTGTTCAACCACACCGTTCTGTTAGGGATTGTATGGAACTGTGGTTTGATGTTTGATCCCATGTTGGAGAAGGTAGCTTCAAAATTCATTATATTTATATTCTCTTCCATTATCAGTGCAAAGAGAGCCAATACGAGATTGGACTTCATTTTGAATCCATACATGCAACTTTTTAAATGTTTCAAAAGCTTGTGATTTATCTTTCAACAAATACACCCAACACATTTTGGTGTAATCATTAATAAAAGTCATGATATATTTGTTTCCATTTGCAGAAGGAATAGGCATAGGTCTAGACAAATCATAATGAATTATTTCAAGTTTTCTGCATGCTCTAGAAGTAGAATCATGAAAGGGTTGTTTGTTGTTTTTTCCAAGGATACATGCATCACAATGCTTCAATTTCCTAGGAATAGTAGGAAAACCAGAAACACCATTCTTTCTCAACAAAAGGAGACTGTCATAATATGGACAAATATAGCATGCCACAAAATACTAGATGGAGTTATACCTAAGTCATGATGAGAGAGGTATGCAACAATTTGTGTATGGGAAGATGTCCCATGTAGCTTCAATAGTCTTCCATCTTCCATTCCGGTCATAACAAACATGTTATCATAATCCTTTCATATTTCAACTTTTCTATTGGTCATATGAAAAGAGTGGTTGTGTTTTCTGATGTGAAAAAAGGGACAACAAATAATTTGTAGCTTAGGAAGATAGAGTACATTATGAAGAAGAAAATATGGGAGTCTAGGAAACTTAAGCCTGATGGTACCCATTCCTGAGGGTTTGAGATTCGACTTGTCTGAAAAATACACTATGCCATATACATTGTCATTGAATTCTTTGAAGAAGTCTCTTCATAATTTCACATGATAGGTTGCACCTATGTCAAGAAGCCATACATCTTCCCAAGAAGAAAATAAAGTGTTAAACAATTATTTAGTTACTCCTATATTACAATGGGAAACAACATAGTGAGAAGGTGCTTTACCTTCCACTGATTTTGAGTCTTTACCTTTGTCTCTTGTCTAATCTTGCTTGTGAGATCTTCATTGTACATGTGTTTGCTTCATGTCCATTCTTTCTGCAGTGGACACAACGCAAGTCAAATATCTCATGGGGATTATTCCAACCCCCTGCCTCTGAGCTTCTTTTCGCATCCTTTAATTTCTTAGATAACAAGAAATTTGGTTGAGTCAAGTGTTTATACTCACTTCAATTAGAGTTTCAAATCCGACAGTTGCATCTTCACAACAATGCTCACTATATTGTCAAAAAGATTCCTTATATTAGACAACATTTATCGAAGATATATTGAATGCATAATGTATACGTAGATCTTAAAAGAACACAAAATATTGTAATATTAAGAAAATATGAGTATGAATCATAGAGATGAAATATCATTGATATGAGTGTTCAATATTTTATCGATGTGTTCCTCAATCACTTATGCAATCACTGTGAAACCACTTTAGAAGGAAATGACACTAATCCCGATGATTAAATTTATTTTATCATAGATATGGTTCCACCAGATCGCAGGATTTGTTGCTCAAGAATTGTCAAAGGAGAATGACACACAATATTCATTGGAAGACTGGATGGCCTAGCTCGAGCATCTCCAAAATGTGGGGTCTCTCCTAGGTAGACCAACGCTTAATTTTCCGTCAAGCTAGGGTTCACAAAACAACAAAGGAAAATGTGTGGAGTCACTATAAATGAGTTGCACGACTGCATGATGTGGAATGGGTGTAATGGATTGGGTTAGGATTGTAGTCCGCGCTAGAGGGTGTATATAGGTGTGAAAGGAGTTTGAGTGTTGATGGAGATGAATTCTAGTATTGAATATTTGATGGGAATTCTATCCAGACCATTCGATGGGCATGATAACCAGAAAAATTGATGAGAAAGTAAGATTATCGATGGAAATGGATCGATGGATGTGGAAGCCTAGAGGTATGCGTGTATCGAGGTGTGGTGAACATGGATCAAGATCTTCGAATTAGTAGCAATTTAGGGTTTCAAGAGAGTAATGGAATGTGAGTTAGGGTTTTTGTATCTTTGATACATGTATCATTGCACATGAGGAGAGCATAGGCATACATGAACATGATGCAGGATAAACTAAAAAAAGTAGAAATACAGAGAATCATCCAAAGAAACAGTGTGTGGGGCAGACTAACAGACTCAGAGATAGAGATGAGGCTGACTGAGAGACATTTATTCTACGAAAATGAAACTCCTAGGGCCAATAATCATGGATTTATACCACACTCTAATACCATTCCAGGAATTGGAAAAAATTGTAACTCCATTGATGATTATTGTATTAGCTTGTAGCTCAATAAATACATGAAAATATGATTGTTGATCTTCCCCAATAGTGACCCTTCCTTCCTATCACATATGACTCTTCATATTTGTAATTTATGTTGTAAGTAATTCAATCCCAAGGATTATGTGTCTAACATATACCACTCCTAGTTTTACTTTATCCATTCTTTATTCATTTTCTTCCTTATACCATGACCTAGCCCTAGACTTGCACCATGACACTAGTACATTTGGCAAAATTTCCGATGTTTTGTCGATGATGTTTTGATGATTAAATGAAGGACTTCCAATAAACATGATTTCAAATGTTCATTGGATTCATTTCGTTTCACCCTAGACAAATATATTCAATTTATGTACTTCTGACGTACAAACCTACCACGTGGCAGCTGTGGAGATATTTAATCTACCAAAATTTCATCACAACTCAACGTCACAATTGCGATGACCATATCTAGTCATCCCTTCAATGAAAAAAGTTACCACATGGAATTTTATGGACAGGTTTGATCCGCCAAGTGACTATCATAATATTGACGTAGGTTGCGGTGGAACTTCGACATAAAAACTAGCAGAAGTAAGGAAAGTTTTGATGTGATGTCTTGCATTGGTTGTAAGAGTTGTGATGCTATGGTGAGCGAAGTCCGTCGATGTTGTGACAATATGATGAGAATTTTCTATCAATGTTGCAACAATACGACACTCTAGGGGGATTTTTCGTTGGATATTTGATGATGAGAAAGGGTGTCGGAGCTCCAATAGGTTGAAATTAAAGTTTAAAAAATAAAATAAATAAATTGATGTTGTATATTGAAATCCATGATTATGATGCACTGGACATAGGGTACCTGATTGGTTTTGAGACACATGCATTTGTGACACATGTCCTACTTTATACCATCTTAACTGCTTGATTCCACCACTAAAACTTTTCCCTCATGGCATATGAATCTTCCCTCAATGTGTTAAACTTTAATGAAGTAAGAACTAATTTACTTTAGTAAATCCTAGAAAAATCTAAGAGTAAGAACAACTTTGTAGTTTTCTATTATATCCATTTTCCCTTCTATCATAGAACAAAGGTATCATTGTATTACACAACATTTCATACTGTAACTTGGTGATATGATCAAGGATAATCATCATTGCAATTAAGGGTGGAATGGGGATAAATGGATGAAAGAAGCATGTGATACACTTCAAATCATTACAGAAGATGAAAGAGAGATAAATGATGATATGCACCAGAAGAATGTGTATCAATGGAGGGTTCAAGATCAATCTAGGCCACACTTTGTGCACTATGATATTTTCTTGTGGGTTTCATAACTTCTCATGCACCATTACAAATCCATGTGCTATGAAGCAATAGAGAAAATAATAGTGGTTGTAAGACTTCCTCCATGGAAAATCAATTCCCATTACAAAGACAATAGAAAAATTAGAACAATAGGAAGCATGGAAATTAACAAAATAATAAGAGCCAGAAAGGCAAGGGAAGATGCCACTTGCACACCCGGAAGAATTAAAAATATCCCCAACAACATCATGGAAATTAGAATTTTCATAGACTAAGAAATAATACTAACATCCAGATCTATAAACAAACTTTTTTTTTATACTATGAGACACCCTCTAATGCAGTAGTTAAATAAATATAAGCTAGTAATAGATATGGTAGATATTTCAGAAGGATGTAAATGGGCCTAGCCCAAATCTAGCTAAAAAAAGGCGTAAACATTTTTCTTAAAGGGAGATTATGCCCATTTTCCCTCTTTAGAATGCAAGTCCAGAAACTATATAGGATATTTTTAAATGGATTGAGACATAAAAATAAAGGGTAAGAAAGCCACTATACCCATTTTGTACAAATATTATAACTTTAATACAAAATTATTTAAGAATAACTAGCAAAAATACATCATAGAGCCTATATATCTACATTTCTAACCAAATGTAGATTGTGATAATGAATTACAAAATTTCTCAACTTAGTGCTTGAAGCTTCCTATTTTCTTCTAGAAATTCTTCAATCTCTCGACAATTGACAACTTTGTCCTTAAGTAGGTTTGGTTTCTCAGTAATAGGAATGCTTCCTAATTATGCATCATCTGACATAGACATCCAAAAGAGAATTGCAAAATTAAAATCCAAACTATTTAAATTAAAAACCTCTACTGATAGGAATGAAAATTGAACCTTGTATAGAACTTTACCATGAAGCATAACTACAGAAATGATAAAAAACTAACAGAATTCTTGAAAATGTATTTGTTTTTCTAGGATAGATGTAATCTTTAGGGTGAGACAAACACCCCACAATTCCTGGAACTGTGTTCGTTTTTCTAGGACAGATACAATCTTTATGGTGAGACAAACACCCTGTAACATTATAACTATAAGGCATCCATAAAATTATATTATTTGCATGCAGATTTCCATGCCACAATAGCAATTAGATTACCATGCAAAACCAAAGTTCTATGAACTTCAACATGTTATGTTTATTCTTATTTATGGGCATGTATGATAAATTGATAGGAAAAGTAGCATTTCTAGACTGACAAAGAAATATTCCCACATTTATGACAGAAAAAAATAATGTTCACAATTGTTAATTATTATAGGGGCAGTGCTGACTTGAGATGTGTTAAATTTTGTATGCTAATTGATTAACACATTCCATGCTAGGATTGTTTCAAAGGGATTAGGGGTGGAATTTTCATCAAACCCTTTAGCAGTATGACACTTGGAAGCTCTACTTCCTTTGGGATCAACGTCGTGATCTAAACCATTCTCAATGCTAACCATGATAGGATTAGGTTTTAAATCCATATGGATATATGTATACTACATGCCCATCATTTACAACAAATTTAACTTGCATAAAAATAGGAAAGTATAGAATAATTGGTCAAAATTCACATTGGGTTGAAAAAGTGAAAATTGTAGCCCAAGAACACCTTTCAGTCAAAGGCTGCAAATACCATACATGATATTGTCCCATACACAATGTTAGAGTTGCACAACTAAGCTCTAGCAGTAATGCACCTAATTTTTTCATCATTACCATAGTCTATTAAAACCAATGAAATAAAATGAAAATATTTTTATATCTACAAATCAACAAAATAGTCATGTCCACAAATTTGAAATGACCAAAGTAGGTCCAAACACAAGAATCATACTTCATTTAACTATTGATTCAAGGTTCCTCAATTTGTTATTTGAGACAATTGAAGACGTTATATCTTAGGGTAGTATTGTGATCAATAAACTTTGGAATGTAAGGAATTTGCAAGGCACATGACCACGATCAACAGAGGTTGGAATTTTTTTAATGTTTTGATATTGAATATACACAATGATCCAGATTATTTTGAGAACGACATGAAGACAGAAATATAACCGAGATATAAAAATGAGATACACAAAAATATAGAAGAGAACACATAAATACAGTGAAACCCAACTTCTGTTACTGAATAAGATAGAAAAACATTGTAGAACACAAACTGGAAAAATGGGGTAGCTTATCTCTGAAAAGAAAGAGATGTTGGATACGCTTCATTCACAAGAAGATTTACATCACACTGCATTGCATGCTTCAAGGGCCTCCTTCACCTCAATTATATATGAGAGAATGAGAGGAGAACAATTCCCATGATGCATGTCGGATAAATTGGACTAACTTTATAAAATTCCATAGGCATGTAAAATACTATGACTTCCTGGGCAATCACCCATCCCAGTGCTACTCTAGCCCGAGCATGCTTAACTGCGGAGTTATAATGGGATCCGATGCATTAACTCTATGTTGTAGGCATGTACATAAAACCATTACATGATGTATGTATTTAACAAATGAAGATGACATTACATTCCATTCCCCATCAAAAGGGTGAATGCCATGGTTTATCAAAACCACAGGCTCAAAATGGTGATTCAGTGGAAAAGGTGGATGGCCACCGAGATCCATCTGGATCATTCCTCCCCCCTTAAGAAGAAATGGTCTTGATTTCACTTAGTTCCTGGGGGAGAGGGAAAAGCGTTTGTTGAATATGCATCTTGATGAGTTGCTTGCCTTGTTGGAGAAGTTGCATTGCTTATCTTTTTGAAGGTTGTCACAAATCTGTGGCTGGAAGGGTTGGACCCTTTTAACGAGTTTGGCTACATGACATGTCTGTGTGTAGAAGAAATATTTTCACTTTACTCCAGTCTTGTCAACCTGATTTTTTTGGATAGAAGGTGCTTGGGCCAAGAATGTAGAGGTTGCAGTATCCTTCTGTTCATATTTTGAATAGATTGTGAAGAAGCTAAATTTTTTAGTATGAGATACTATCTTGCAGCACTGTTTAGGTGGGATAGTAGCTGGAACCAACTCTACCCCCCATAGTAACAATGACACTACGGGATTGAGACTCATAGATAGAATGGTGCTTCCACATATATGGTTGGCCCAAGAGAACATCACAGACATCCAGCGAGGCAACATCACATAATAACTTATCCTTAAAGGGCTGGATGTCGTATGAAAATCAACATTGTTGGCTGACACGAAGATATTGACCTTGGAGAAGCCACCCGATGTTGTATGGTTGCGGGTGTGGTGTTGTTGGAAAATCCAACTGCTTGACAACCTCTGCTGAGATGATGTTCTTTTGGCTTCTTCTATCAACAATAAAATGTAGTGGTGTCCCCTTCACCCACATCTATAAATGGAAGAGTCACCCCCCCTCCTCAGGATCCTCTTCTAGTTGGATTGTTGTAGTTGCGACAGTAGCAGTGGGTTCTGCATCAAAAATCTGTCTCCTTTTATTATTTTTTGAATCAGGGTCCAAGTTGAGGTTTGATTCTTTGTCTTTGAGCTCGGCCACCAATGAATATATTGAGAGACATTCATCAATGTTGTTCCAAGGGATGTTGTGGAACTCACACCACTTTGCAGTGTCTTTCTTAGACTTCCCGTTACCCTTCTTTGCATGCATCTGGGATTGGCTCTCTTGAGGTTGGCCTTGCTTGATCTGTCCATGCTTCTCCCACTTACTCTGTTGGTTGAATTTTTCTCAATTTTGACTGCATATCAATAAGAAACTCCCAGTGAGGATATGTCCAAGAAATCCATCTCTGTTTGGACTGCTGTACTTCAAAACCAGGTGCCTCTCAGAGTATTTGATACCCATCTTTGAGCACAAGGTATTAAAGATGTTGGTGTACTCTGGCACTGTCTAGGCTCTTTTCTGACACAGATTTGTCCATCTCATGTATTTGTCATCATAGTTTCCGACAGGGTAGAACTCCTCCTTTAGGGAATGTACAAAGGCCACCCAAGTGGGTTCTCTCCCAAAAAGTCTAGATTCATCTACAGTGTACCTCTCCCTGTAACCTTCCTGTTGACACTCGGAACTGAATTTGGGTTGCAACAAATCAATCTCGAGGCAACCTCGAACCACTTTGGATTGGAATATGCCCCCTCCCAACCCGAGAGGGATCTCTCGAACAATGTCACAACATGATCTTCTGTAAGCATGAAATGGTGGGCAAATTTATGGGTAAATGATAGTTTTGGATTTTTAGAGTTTGGGGGTTGGACCAGGGAAACAGTCCATTGGGCATGGAGTCAAGTGAAAACCGAAGAAAGGAGATAATAGAAGTGATCATATAAACTTGTGGAAAGTGAGGCAAAGTAAGTCTATCTTTCAGCGATTTGATATTCATGATGCGGTAGCAGAAAAACAAAAGAAAAGACCATCACAGTGAAAGCATCTATCAAGGAGGAATTTTCACTACGATTTTAGAGGAAAAAGACAGAAGGATGATAACTAGATACAAAGCGCTTATCTCAAACGAATTCTGACCAGTCACCATAGAACGCAACACATAATATCAACTGTGGGTAAGAAGCATATAAAATGAATTCCAAACAAATTTAACACATCTGAAATAAGGAAGAGATAAACAATATGATAATGACAACACATATATATCAACTATGGGTAAGGAGCATATAAAATGAATTCCAAATAAATTTAACACAGCTGAAATAAAAAAGAACATACTGAAAGAATCAACCGTGATGAATCTCATAGTCTCAAGTAAATACATCATCTGTATTACTCCATTCTTGGATTACAAAATAACTCAGTATACAAAGGAACCCCTCTTCACAAGAGGTTTTTCCCCAGCTCATCCCCCGCGCCCCCTCCTCTCTGTTACCTCAATCAGTGTTTTAAAATAAAAATATAAAATAAATCTCTTTGAGTTCCGGGGAATATGAAACGGTTTGCCTTCTCCGGACTGTGCGACTGTCGGATGCCCCGTCAGCTTCTTTTAACTATTGTTAATCGCTTTTACAAGTGGTGCATGGATGATTCCTTTGATGTGTGGATGTCTTTGCTGCATGGTAGCGTTGTTTAAATTCACAGCGAAGGATAGCCGATAACGCTTTCGAATGTGGTATGTTGCAAATCCAAATAGACAACAACAATATTCTTCCGTCGGCCAATCAATCGGGGCTTTGATGTAAGTTGTGGGTTCAGAGAAAGTGATTGTTTCCATATACGCTATGGGACCAGTGCATGACCTATTTGAAAACATGGGAAACGACAACATGGCGAATACAGAGAGTTGAGTGGTTGTGGGCATGAGACAAACAATTTGTAACTTACTGTTCTTCTCAATCGAATCGCAATTGTGAAAACTGCCACATACTCATCCTTTATTTCTAATAATTCTCTTATCCTCTTTCATTTCCCTGCTAAAAATCATTAAATGTGAAGACTGTTTGAGTTTGGCAAGCTAGACTGGACTGTACCGAGAAGAGACAAACCCAATAATGGGAGGCCATGCATTTTCCAATGAACAATAACATTTGTCCTTATCCATGTCAGCTAGAACAAAAATGTGGAGAAAATATGGTAAAATATCTTTTTGTTGAAGTTTTGCCAGCCTTGACTGGAGTGGAGCAAAGAAGCGACAAACAAAATAGTTGGAGGCCATTCGTTCCCCAAATTATTTGAAGGCCCACTCCACTCCACTTGTGCACTGAATTCACTTGTTGAATCTTCCTTATGGGTGTGGTTTGTTAATCGTTCATGTTGAGGCAACGAGTGAAGGAGTGATTTAAAATCATTGGAAGGAAGATCAACGAAGTAAACTTGAAATTCTGGTACCTCGAAAGAACGAGAACTACACGTTGTTTGGACGGCTCGGACGATGGTGTCGGCCACAAGAACAATGTTAATTTCCATTGCACACCCTAAATCTGCAACCCAAAAGACACCATCTCCTCCTTTCAGGTTGTCAAGGATCTTATGTTGGTAGATTTCACGCTCCAGAATAGGCTTTATCACTTGTATCGTTCTCAGCTGGTACGATAAAGAAACTCGAGCATAGCTAGTATTTCCATCTCCGCCATTCATGGCGAGCACATTCTCCAGTGATTTCACCCTCTCCATTGGATTGGATTTCAGGCACACTATAAGAAACCAAGTCGTTGCTTATTTGAAGCATCCAGTGCAGTATACACAGCGAAGGAAAGGACCTTTAAAACCTCTGGCGTGAGTGTGTGAGCTAGAACCCTAATTTTAGGTTTCGGGAAAAGAGAATAGTCAATCCAAACTTTAGGTCGGCCGAATTTCCGAAATAGAGCTCGGCGTGAGCTATTCGTGTGATTTCTATCTTTAGATTTTTATGTGCATATTTCTGAAAACACTTGACAATCTGAAAGGTTGTTGAGCTATCTAAACCCATTGAAATGTCATCCATAAACAACATTTTTACTGGACCTACATCCATTTCACCTGTCGTCACTCTCTTCTTCTGGCCACCAGAAATTCCTCTTTTGATGGCATCACCAATTATGGTGTCTCCGCGGACATCCAAGCCCAGAATCTTTAAGATATACTCTGCTTGAAGGTTTCCTCTCACACCTTCAATTGAAATTTCTTTTACAAATGTGTCAACATCTACCTCTGGAAGGATGCCTGCTTGTTTCTCTCGTTCAATAAGTTCCACAAGAAGTTTGCAAAGAATTACACACCATATATGGTGCCAACTCCTTGACATCGAGCTGCGAAATCAAGTGTTTCTCTTGTTGTCATCTCCCCAATATGTACATCATACTGACTTACATATGTTGATGTCTTCTGAGGAACAAATTTGTCAAGCCTGTATCCATTATATGTCACATTTCCTTCTATCTTTAGTGACCAATCCATATTCCCAGAGAGTGCTTGAAGAAAGGTCGACTTTCCTGACCCAGGTGAACCCAACTGAAGTGTCATCCTGGAAGGCTTGACAATGCCACTTATGTTTCTCAAAATTGTCAATCTGGTCTTCTTTGTGGGAGACAAATGGAGCAATTCCAGCAAACTTTCCACGACATTTCTAGCAGTGTTCCAAAGTGTTGGAAGAGCTCTTCCTCCAACGTATCATTCGGCTTCCACTTTAAGGTTTTCAAATCTGACTTCTACTGAAGGCGAGGTGATACCCACTCTATCTAGAGCCTCCAAAACACCCTCAACAAGGGGTTTAGTTACAATTTCATTGAAACGGGTAGCGACCTCAGCAAAATGAAGGCCCTATGTTTTTGTAATGGATCCCGTCAACAAATGAGCAGCAAAAAAGACAGTAAACGTATTAGATTTACTTCTCCACCGGTTTGCATTGCTATCAAAATATGAGAGTAGTGGAGCGACTTGGCCTTCGGTGGATAATTGAGAAATTTGGACGAAAATGCCTAAGTTGAATCGGAAATTTTCAATATCGATTACAACATAGGCTCCATTTAGGGATGGTACTTTCCTGTAAAGTGCCAAGAATAGTAGACCAGGTGCCTTCATCCATTGGGAGACCTAACGTGAAAGTTGTAATTCTGAGTTCTCCTGCGAGTGAAATCACCATCGGAAACTTTTAATGGAGTCGCCAGAGCATGTGCAACCAATATTTGCCTATGACCAGCTGCTCAACCAGGCCTTAGGACTAGGAAAATGTCGTTCTCCCAGGGATAGATATCAACTTCGATTCCCCGGAAACGACGCCAAAATGTTGACACTCAGAACTGAATTTGGGTTGCAACAAATCAATCCTGAGGCAACCTCAAACCACTTTGGATTGGACGCTGCCCCCTCCCAACCCGAGAGGGATCTCTCAAACAATGTCACAACATGATATTCGGTAAGCGTGAAAGGGTGGGCAGATTTATGGGTAAATGATAGTTTTGGATTTTTAGAGTTTGGGGGTTGGACCAGGGAAATAGTCCATTGGGCATGGAGTCAAGTGAAAACCGAAGAAAGGAGATAATAGTAGTGATCGTATAAACTTGCAGAAAGTGAGGAAAAGTAATTCTATCTTTCAGCGATTTGATAATCATGATGCGGTAGTAGAAAAAGAAAAGAAAATACCATCACAGTGAAAACATCTATCAAGGAGGAATTTTCACTACGATTTTAGAGGGTTCTCCCGTATAATCTGCATGTCATCATGGCTACATATTTGTACTACGGTTCTAAATAAGCGATTGAATATATGCCGTGGGTGTCAACTCTAAACTTCGCGGTGTTCGAAACCCAATCCTTTATTAAACTGGACATGGTTTTATCATACTGAACACATTCCTTCTGCTTGAACTCGTCCAAGAATTCAGGGCCATATGTGTAGTCGGACATCGTGGGTAGCTTATACATGGCTTGTAGATGTTCCGGCCTGAAAGTCTCGATGGTGACTTTCTGCTCGTTCATGATGGTTCTGGCCGGTATGTCCACATGGTCCAATGCCCATCGGACCATGTCATAATATGGAAGCAGTCGTGGCCTGGCTGCTACTCTGTGCATTCTGGATTGGATGACTATTTTGTACTTGGTGGTTATATCATCTTTTTCGTTGTCACTGGAGTCATCGGAATAGTCCACCAACTCTGCCTGTAGAACATCCGAAACGAAAGACCAATTCGGGACCGAATCGATACTTCGAGGCAAAGTATCAATGACATTGTCTGAGCCTTGTCCCGAAACCTCAACATTTTCCTTTGATGCTTTTCGCAAAGCCATGGCTGGAGATTGCGTTTTGGCTCTTCTGCGATAGAAATGCATATACATATAGAAGTCAGCTGCTTAGAGATAATGCGCTCTGTGTAATATGAAATGCATTTGTTATAATGAACCACAATTCTTATATATATTTGAAAACTCGGTACCTTTCAGAACAAGTCTGTCTAATCATATTTAGAAATAAATTTTTCCATAAAAATCCGATCTTATATTTATTGATTTACCCTATTTCCTCATTAATGTCATAAATTTTGGCGGTTTTAAATGTCAGTTGGCATATAGAAAAAATAAGGCTACCTCGTGAATCGTGCAAGCATCGAAACGCGGGATATGTCTTAATTTAGCTTAATTAATCCGGTTTTACCAACGTTAATCAATATTTCGGTACTCGTTATATCGGGGATTTTATTTGAACGCTTTGAATCTCTAACACCCAAGACTGCGAAGATTAATTTTGGTTAATAAAAGGTAATCGTGATTTGGGGCTCGATTAATTTTATAATTATTATATTCACCATATCGCGACTTGGAGCTTCGAAGATAAGTTTCTGGAAGATTTATATGTCGAGCTACGAAATCGCGAGATCGCGATAACATGAATTAATTAAAAGGGAAGATAATCTTGGATTGAGTGATTAGTTAATTACGTTATAACCGCATCGTGATTTCGCGAGTCGGGCTTTAGATGGTGTAACATTCGAAAAGGACAACGCCAAGTGGCGAAATGCCGAGAGACTCTTTTACCACGGTTTAGCTTTTACCTTTAACCTTGACATGGGTTACTTAAATAAGGACCTCGTGTTCTCGGCTATCGGGGCTATGACAATAAATTTTTGGGTTTGGCAAACGACGAGGTGTGAAACCCCGACGACGTTTAATCATGGGTTAGGGAATACTTTACCCTCGTTACTGTTTTGAGTAAAAAATTAAAACGATTTCGTTGTTTCGTGGCTCGGGACGTGTGAACTACATGACTTATAGTATCCGACCTACGAGATCCCAAAGTAGAACAAAAGAGGAAACATTTTTACGAAAGGTAGGACTAGTTTCGAGAGTATAATAATCATTGTTGCTCGCGTGATAAAGATTTCAGAGATCTCGATATCTCAGAGGGAAAATATGAAAACCATCTTTAGATTTCAAGCATTAAAAAGGAAATTTGTGACGGGCTAGAAAAACAAGGGCGGCTCCAACATAGGCTCCAACTAGGGATCCTGCCTTCCTGTGAGGCGGGAAGAACAGTAGACCACTTGCCAATATTGGGTAAATGGAGTCAATAGCTCAATCAGGCAAAAAGGTTCCCAAGAATAGGGTATCGAAGGGGGAAAGAGACTTCATTCTTCATCTTGAAAAGCTTTTTTCAAAATCAGATACTCTTTTTAAACATGGTTGTAGTCCCTTTCACAACTTTCCCTTTCCCGCTACTAAATTCAAGTATGCTTTAAGACAATCAAAACAGTCCTAGGAGACCCAACAGATCTTGCGGCTATCAGCTTGCATCAAAATAATAAGATTATATGTTTTTAATTGGGGAGTCCCGTCTGAATTTGGGATGTGGATCAGGTTTCAAAAATCATTGGTTACGAGAGTAGATTGGTATTCATGTATAACAGCCTTACAGATATCTCAGACATTGCTTCACTGCCAGCGAGCCTATTCAGTACCCCGGTGAAGTTATCTGGCCCCTTTTTACTGAATTTCCTTTCACCACTTCGGAAAATATTTATGCATTTAAATGTTGAGACGAGGGCAATCATTTCTGAATTTCCTTTCATCATCTCTCGGACTAGGTGGGGGCAATCATTTCTGAATTTCCTTTCACCACCTGTCTTATAATTTTATTTTTAGAGCACGAAGATGGGGCCAATCAGTTTGTATCAGGGCTGATATCTGTGTAATATTTTGCATTATAGGTCTGTCAACTTACTTTGATTACTCGACACCAACCTTCCCTTGACCTTCACAACATCTTCGTTCTTGGGGAGAAAAAGAAAAATAACTTTTTAAGGGCATTCTATTGAGCAAGCTTCAATCCTCTGATGCCGTTGAAAAACCTAGGAAAGTTAGGATCACTCTAAACGTTCCTTCACTTAGCAGGTGATCGAGTAGTTGTGAAGACCCGCTTTCTTTCCACAATCTTCTTTGAATCTCACGAGGTTGAAACAAAACTTTTTATCCCTTCGTATATGAAACGGAAATATGCTGACCTTTTAAAAGGTAAACCCGAAGATAGAAAGGATGTCAGGCAGTGATTTACTGACTGAAAATACAGAGGTCAAACAATTCAAAACTGACTCTTGTAGATATTTTCGGGGATAATTTACTTTGACTGGTTGTTTTTAGATTGGGTGAATCGTTTAAATTGTCTTAATTTTTTCAAAGATTATCAAACCAAGAAACAACTCTGTTATCTATCAGTTCAGCTGATATTGTAGTTTGAATGGCATTACCTCGGTTTTCTTTAACAATCCTTTATAACATGTCCTTTGAGAAATCTCATCTTTACCTTTTCATTTCACTTTCTTTGTGCAATATGAAACTACTTTAGGTATCAGCTGTTTATGCCGATTTATTTCTGATACTGACTTTCAGTTTACTTCTCCTGCTTGTTTCGTATGCAGCTAGAAACCTGTAAAAGGAAAATATGAATCTTATCCGAAATGTGTCGAAATTTCATGAACGAAAAAGAAAATCAAAAGCAATGTTTAAATGAAAATACATATATGTACACAAAATATATATAATNTGGCGACTGTTACGTCATGTAATGCTTTAGATACCGCCCGTTGATAGGGGTGTTGAGGACTTCTCCGTCTATATTTTCCAGTAGGAAATAATTTTTTCCTTCCGGAGCCGAGACCCTGAATGGCCCGTACCAGAGGTGGTCAAATTTACCATGCTTCGCTGCTTCTTCCTTTCTTGCATCCCATATTAGCACTAAATCACCTGAGAGGAATTCCCCGTCCTTTGCTTTGCGGACGAACAATTCCTTCATGTCATCTTGGTACTTCTGCATCTTTTCCTCAACTTCGACTCTATGTTGTTGAATCTCAATCAGCTGATTAATTCTCCTGGTTACATGATTGGGTTCTTCGTTTTGATCTTGCCATAAATTCATCACTGGTAGAGCTAGGTTTATAGGTAGAACAACATCTGTCCCATAGACCATTTGAAAAGGAGAAATGTTGATAGACCTTTTAGTGCTTATGCGGTTTGCCCACAATGCGTATTTTAAGTGTACATGCCAAGACCTTTTATTTTCATCCAATACTTTCTTGATTATATTTACCAGGCTCTTGTTAGATGATTCGACCAATCCATTCCCCTGGGGGTAATATGTTGTGGAATGGCCAAGAATGATGTTATACTTTTGACATAAGCTGATCATAGCCATAGATTTAAAGGCCTGGGCATTGTGAGTAACTATCTTTCGGGGACAACCGAATCTTGACAAAATATTGTCTTCTAAGAAATCGATTTTGTTTCCCTTTTGGTTGGAATGGATTCCACCCACTTAGTAAAATAATCTGTAGCTGTTAAGATCCACTTGTGTTGATCACTGGAATGGGGATTAATCTCGCCTATGAATTCTAGACCCCATTGCTGAAAGGGGGCTTTAGATTTGACTGGAACTAGGGGCAGTGTCGGGAGCTTCTGTTTACCTGCGAAGAGTTGACAAGGGTTGCAGGAACGCACTTTGGCATTGATGTCCGAAAAGAGTTTTGGCCAGTAGTACCCAGCCCTCAATATTTTGTAAGTTGTAGCTCTCCATGCGTGATGGCCCCCACAGACTCCCTCATGAAATTCGTCTATAACCCGTTGAGTTTTCGATTCGACTAAACAGACTAACAGGAAACCGAGTGGATCTTTCCAATATAGCTGACTTTCGGCAATACAATATTTAACTGCATGGAGTTTTAAAGTTCTGGCTTTGGATGTTGATAGCTCATTTGGGCATTTTAGAGTTAGCAGGTATGACACTATGTCTCTGTACCAGCCCGATGATAAGAACTTCTCTTCGATCTTGTTTGGACTTGTTTCCTCATTCAACTCGTTTAGGTCCGTGTCTTCGTCGCCTTCCTGCAGGCAATTGATATCTAGGGCTCTAAAATTCGACTCAGCTAAGAGTTTGGCCAGGCCTTGCCCTTTTATCAATTTGGTCGGTTTAACTTCCAGATCAAATTCTTGGATTTTGGCGAGCCATCGCCCTCTTTTTCCGTCGTTGTCTAGCTATACCAATATATCTTTCACAGAACTGGTAGGCACGTACGCGATTATCTTTGAATGTAGTACATAAGTTCTGAATTCCTTTAATGATTTTACCATTGCGTATGCTTGATTTTCTATTATGTCATACTTCAGTTCTGCGTCTCTAAGGCTCTTGCTAAAAAACGTGATTGGTTGTTCGAATCCTTCTTCATTCTTTTGTAGGAGCACCGCGTCGATAGTATGTTCAGAGGCAAATGAGAAAATAAGAAAATCTTTTAGATAGTCTAGGCTCGCTAACACAGGTGCCTCGCTTATGACTTTTTTAATATGTGTGAACGATGCTCTGGCCTCGGTCATCCAATTTACTCTGCTGTCCTTCTTCAACATACCTGTGATCAATTTTATGATCTCAGCAAAATTCGGGATAAACCTTCGTAAAAAATTTATTCTTCCTAAGAAAGATTGAATCTCTTTTACATTTCTAGGAATATTTATAGTATCTATTTCTTCAATCCTCTTAGGATCAATCCTGATTCCATCCCTGGATACGATATGGCCCAAAATCTTACCTTCCCGCATGGCAAAATGTGATTTCTTTGGGTTTAAAGATAGACCAAACCTGCGGCATTTTTCGAAAGTCTGTTTAAGATGCATCAAGTGTTCTTCATCGGTTTTAGAGAAAACCGTCAAATCGTCGAGGTAAATAACTACAAACTAGTCCCTTTCTCCTATGAATGCGATGTCCATAGCACGCTCGAATGTGGCCCTTGCATTCATCAAACCAAAAGTCATTTTGTCATACATGAATGTACCCCATGGTGTGGTGAAAGCAATTTTTTCCCTGTCATGTTCATTCATGGCGATTTGATTATAACTAGAGAACCCATCTATCATAGACATTCGGTTTTCTCCAACTACTTTTTCTAACACATGGTCCATTTTGGGAAGCGGATAATTGTCCTTATTTAAGTGATTTTGAGAGATGACTTATTTAAGTTTTGGAAATCCACACACAGTCTGATTTCCCCACTCTTTTTCCTGACTAGGACCAGGTTTGCTACCCAGTCTAAGTATCTCAGAGGTATGATTATTTTTGTGTCTAAAAGTTTCTTAACTTCTTTTTCGATCACAGGTAACAAAATGGGGTTAATCTGCCTAAGCGTTTTCCTAAACGGTTTGACCCCAGGCTTCAAAGGTATCTTGTGATCGATTATGGAAGTGTCATACGTTCTTAACTCATCATAAGACCAGGCGAAAAAATCTTTATACTGTCTGAGTAGGTCTTTATACTTAACTTTCACTTCGGGAGGGAGGAACTTGGATATTTTTACCACCCTGGATTCTTTTTCAGTTCCTATATCACAGTCCTCCACTTCTTCTGGTTGGGGTTGTAAAGTGGATTTTATAGATACGTCGTTCTGATCAAAAAGTCTTTCTAAAGGAATCAATCCTTTCGAAATCTGGTTTATTTTAAGGACCAGCATACGATGATCCACAATTTTTTCTCGGAAGGCTTTAGGATCTTCCCCTTCTTGCATGATCCACATCGATTCATTTTGATTTTCTTGGTCTACATAAGTTTCGGAGAATTCACCCACTGCTGCAAGAAATTTCTCAATTTGTTCGTCATCCTCGAAGACCTGCCAATGTTGGATATTGTCTGGTATAGATGGTCTGTATATGATTTCAATGTGATACTTCAATTTGAAAGTCGTGGGAGGAGAGAAGGTTGAAGCTTCTTTAGCCAATGCATCAGCATGTAAATTCTCTGCGCAAGGGATAAAGTGGACATTTACAGACGAGAAAAAGTTTTCCATGAGATCCCAGGCACAATTTCTATATGTTCTTAGTCTGGGATGCTTGGCTAGGTACTGTCGGTTTATTTGTTTGACTATTAACTCTGCATCTCCGTATACCTCTAAGTTATTTATCTTTAGCTTCTTGGAAGCCTCTAATCCTAAGACCAACACTTCATATTCGCATACGTTGTTAGTGTAATCTATATCCCACTGCAGTCGGTAGGAAAAAGGAACAACGAACTTACCTTCGGGAGCCACTAAAAGCACTCCTGCTCCCGCTCCTTCAGAAGATGAAGCACCGTCAAAATACATTTTCCAGACACCGGTGTTACACAGATCCTCTGTCATGTGACTTGACTCTTCTCACTCTATATCGTTTTCGTCCGGAAAACCATCTAAACCATCATCAAAAGACAAGATACAATTTCCCAGATCTTGGTCCGCGATGTAAATAGGGAAATTGTTTGGGTTTTGAGGGTCACTCACCGTATATGCTAATCTCGTTTCTTTGTACAGCCGAGTAAACTGACCACCAAACACAAGAATTGTGGCGAACTTCATATCCAATTGAAGAGATCCCCCCAACTTGGATCCCCATGACCTAGACAACAGTAAGCCATACTTAGGGGGAATATCTGCAATAACCACATCCATCAGGATACTCTTAACCGAGACCTGCGCCAGGGTAACTACAAAATCCTTTATCATCCCCATACACTTAACCCTTCTCGAGTCAAAAGAATAAAGATCTCCATAAGGTCTAGTGATCTGGAGACCCAATTTGTCCATAATAATCTTAGGCATAACGTTATGGGAGGCCTCAGAGTCTAACATGCAATTATGTAAAAATTGATCATACACATTTAGAGTGATATAAAAGGGAGCAATGGTGTCTTTGGCCCCTTCAAAATGGGGACCAAAAGTGATGTTAGGTTTTTCATCTTCCAGGTTTAAAACATCAGACTGACTTTCTAGCTCAGAGGCACCCATCGCTTTGGTAATCTGCTTCCAATAAATGGGGTTTTTTGCTAATTCTACCAAAGGGATTGGTATCTTAATTTTATTTATCAAATTTTCAAAACTGAAAGCTCCACTCACCTTGTTTGTTTCTTTGGTTGAGACTTCCGAATCCTTCCTTTCCGGATTATTCGTTTGGACTGCCTTATCACTCATGGTCCTGGTTGAAGACGTGATTTTATTTACTGTTTTGGTTCCTTGTGCTTGGGTTTCAACTTTTTCCACTTCGGACTCTTGTGTGCTTACTACTTTAGTTTTGTTGTTGGGTAATAAGGTTTCTTCCAGAGTAGGCTCATAAGTTTGACCTCTTTGGAGGATTTTCTTGGGTTGAGCAGTTGAGGTGGGCTTACTCTTATATCTTAAGTTATACTTGGGTTGGATCTCAGCCATTATCATCCCAGTTTCTTGTTGAGATTCACAGAGATCAGTGTGATCACCTTCCTCACCCTTATTCGACGGTTGTTGCATGTTTAGAGACTTCTCATAGTCTTCTCGAGTCAGATATGGTTGAGTGCAGTCATCACCGAAGTTCGTGACATCATTATCCGAATATCCGAAGTCTTGAAAATCGTTCACTCTTATAAAATTTCCATTCTTTAAGGGAGCTTGTATTTTTTGATCTTCATTGTTTATTTGTCTTTGTTGGTTCGGGGGGTTGTGGTTCCTCTTGAAATAATTTTTTGGGAAAGAGTCAGCTTTGGCCTGTTCGAGCTCCATTCTGGATATTTTATTTGACAGTTCTTTAATTACTCTGGCCATATCATCTACCCTATCATCTGCGGATCTATTAGACTCTGTTGGACCTGCTTGTTCTCTAAAGCGTTTGGTCTCTCAGTTTCTCATTTCTAATTTATATTTAAGCTTACCCGAAGCCATCATATTAGACTCTATTTCTACCGCATCGTCCTGCATTCGGTTTAGGGTGGCTCCCCTTCTTTCTCGCAAAAGGAGTGCAAAATCCGGTTCGAAAGCTCCGACAAAAGTTACTTTGGCCGTGGGTTGGGACGGTTTAACCTCGGTTGGGATCTTATTATACAGTTTGTTGAATCTTTGAATAAATTCCATGACTATTTCTGAATTCTTTTTTCTCAAAGACCCAAATTCGGTTAAATAATATAGATGGTCTTTTCTCTCGCCCCATTTTCTAAGGAAAGCATCTTCCAAAGCGTCATAAGACAAGATAGATGCTGCAGGTAGGCTCTGAAACCAAGTTCGGACCTGGCCTTCAAAATTTTGGACAAGAAGTCTCGAATATACATCCTCATGTTCGATACCCAGGATATCAACGAATTGATCGAAGAAATTAATATGTTCGGTCGTGGTCAGATCCCCTTCCCTGGTGAACTTTGGTAAAATTTTTATGTAATTTTCGGGAAGGTCGTGTAGAGGGACGGGCAATACTAAGGGAGCATATCTGGCTGCAAATTTCACAAAAACTCTGGGATGGGGGCAGGCCCTTGGCCTCCAGCTCCTCTTAGAGGGGCTCCTCCCCCTCCTCCTCCGATAAACCCTCCACCTCCTCCTACAAACACTCCACCTCCTCCTCCGGCAACTGCCATCGTTATTTGTGGAAAGTTATAAAGGGGGTTTTGGAAAATTAAAAGTGACTCTTTGTTTTCTTCGTGAAGAGGAAAATCTGAAGAGGAAAGATAAGGAACGCGAGGATTCAGTTCCTCGGATTTGCAAGAGACGAGATCAGGAGAACCGACGAGTGTGGAAACTGAGTGTGTAACACACTCTTTAGAATTTGGTGAAGTTGGGAAATTCAACTGAAGGAAAGATGGTATGTCAAAAGCCGACGAACTTTCAAGAGGGCCCTTTCCTTTGTGTACTAAGGGGATTGTCGAATGAATCTCACTCCTAAATTCAGAGCAGTTTGGCGTTGAAACTTTAGTATCAAAGAGAGGACTGAGCGAAGTTAAGGGTTCGGAAGAAATCTTAGTCTTCAGTGGTGGGGTTTTAAGTTTGTAAACTGCAGCGGTTGGCTTAAGAGAGCCTCTTGCCTTTAGAATCTTTTCGGGATCGATAATGGGCGTAATCTGCTTACCATCAGGGTTTTGTCTAGTACTCCTTCGACCGGATGCCAGTTTATTATTTGTGGAGTCACCAAGTGAAAGATTAGAAAGCCTTAAAAGGTGTGTACTCTTTGTTCACTATCAAAGGGTAACACTTTCAACGAAAAACAAATGTCATTTTCCCAAGGAAAAAGATTTCATAACTTCGGTCCCCAGCAACGGCGCCAGAAATATGTTGTTCCAGAGTCTGTACTTAAGGCTTAGAAGTACAGTGTCTAGGAATCCGAAAGTGGGTAAAAGGTGGAGAAGGGAGAAACGTCAACCTTCGGCAAAGGAAACTAAGGAAGATTCCTACGTTGGCGTTGTCTAGCTTCCAACTGTTCCTGGATAGTTATATCTTGTTCAATGGTTTCCCATGAACATTCGAGTTCGACCCGGGTAGTGGCTGTTTTAAGAATAGTGTCGAAAAGGTTTAAGGTGGTGTGTGTTTGATTCGATAATCCGGGTTCAATATTAGGCTGTGTTGGTACAGGGACAGTCATGGAGGAATAGTAAAATAACAAAAACTTCAGGGAGAAATTAAGTGTTGTCTCAATTTGGTCTTATAAAAGAGAATTTATAATTTCGGAAAAGAAACAGAGTGAAAATCAAAGGCTCTTTCCCGTAACTGAGTTATATCTTAATAAAATGTATGAGGTGGGAGAAAAACATTTAGCTGTCTATGATGTAAGGCTCCTATCAAGGGAGAATCTCACATATAAATAGAAGAGGAAAACTGTAAAGAAATAACCCGATGTATGCAGAGAATATGTGTAGAATTATGAAAGTGTAGACTGGTCTTACACCCGCTGATAGCTGGTACAGAGGAAAAACAGTAAACAATTACAAAAAACCAAAATTCATTCGCTATAGTAGTGGTCATACTAAATTATAACGAAGCATTCATCAATTAAGAATATGAAATGAAATGAAGTAAGAGATACAAGAAAACAAACTCATAACACCGTCTTGACGGAATTGAGAATCTTCAGATTTGCTTTGTATTAACTCTCAAAATGTAAAAAACTCTATTACAATCGACACAAAAAGGTCCAGCCTTTTTTTCATTTCTTTCTATGGTATATTTATACAATTTTACAAATAAGATAGAATCTCAATAGTCACAAAATTTCGGTTATGACAGGGAGGAGAGAAATCGCTCCATTTCTTCTTCTCTATCTTCACTTGGTGCCAGACGTTTGTCCTCGCGCGGGCTCGATACAAGCGACACATCTTTCAACCAGTTGAGATATTAGTCGCGAAGGTTCTGCTTGACAAATGGCTTCAAAGAAGTAACATTCTTGGGCTAACTTCTGCAGCCTGTCTTCCATCTGTCCATCTATGATGTTGATGGTGCATAATTGTGCGCTAGGTCTAATCATGCATCTGTCTATTTGGACTATGTTCACTACAGTCACCTGGGAAATATCGGCTGAATCTCTTTCCTCTTTTTCCTTTAGATCAAGCGATATTTTTTCCACATTCATTTGCATCAACATCTTGGCATTACCTCCGCTGTCAAAGCCTAGCAGATCACTGTCTATAGAACTAAAGGCCTCTTCTAAGGAATTGGTTATCTTTTTGGCTTGCTGCTTGCCTTCGGCGATGTTATGCTCCCATTCTTTTAATAGAATGTTTCCTCTGGTTTGATCTGAAATGGTGAACCTGGGAGAACTTTCCAAAACCCTGTTGTTTGTGGCTATCACAGCCTCTTTAAAGGCAACCTGAGCTGCTCTGGCTTCCCTTTCTCTAGCAGATAAGTTCTCGAAAACCTTATTGACTAGCAAACAGTTGTCCCGGATCGCTTCTACCTTGGTGAGAAAATTTCCTTGTGCCGTAGAGACTCTGCTTCGAATCTTGATCCCCTGGGATTTGAACATCCCGATGTTTATCATTCTGTTCTCGGCGATCTCCACCCTAGCCTGTAGTTGTTCGATCAAATCCCTTTGTTGGTTCGCTTGCATCTGACCATCTTGAACCACCAGCTATGCTTTCTCGAGCTTAGTTTTGAACAGCTCTATCTCGTTTTTATCGGCCAACCTGGCCTATTCTATTCCTACGCTTGCCTGGTCTTTAACAGTCTCTGTTACTATGGCCAGTCTGGCTTCAAGGGTCCTAATGAGGTGATTTTTTCTTTTAAGTTGTTTTTTTAAGAGCCCGACTGAAAATTGATTCGCCGAGGCATATGCTCCTAGTGTCCCTGCTATTTCAGTAGTGAATTGCTCATTCTTTTTGTCCTTTCCATCAGTTATAACTTTATACTTCTTGGCAGTTGACTTTCCTTCCTGGTAGAATTCCCTTTTTACTACTGCCTTTCTCTTCTTATCGAAGAAAAACTCATTCGGAGGGAGTTCTTCCACCCTTATGGGCCTCAACTCTTCATTGAATTTCCATCTTGCATCGATATTTCCCTGCGTCGACTGCAAGGGGGTAACTGATGTGATAGGTTCTCCGACCTGCTTCGCAGATTTTCTTGGAGTAGCAACCAGACTCTGCTTCTTCGGTGGGTTGGGAGTCTTTATCTCTACTTTCGAACTCTTAGTTTCCTCCCCCTCATCCTGGTGTTTTCCTTGATCGGGAGTCGCATCCTTAGAGCCTTTGGCATCCTTCTGTTTTGCCTCCGAAGTACCCGGACCCTCACCTCGCAATACTGCGGGAAGACAGCTATGTCGATGTTCCTGAAACTTCAGAACATCGGCTCTTTCCTTGGGTGCTAAAGTTTGTATCCGAGCCAGAATCTCGGCATAGGACCTTGCACCTCAGAAAATGTCATCCGAGGGTGAATTCTCGTGCTCAAATATCTTGAGCCTGCAACTGGCCAAATGATTGCTCACGACCATCTGCGGATCGTGTTTCTTGTATTCAATGGAGACCAAATTTAGGTCTTCCAGGGCTGTTTCCTCGGCTTTGGCATGCCCAAAATCTAATAAATAATAAGAGTTCAAATGAACAGGAAAAGGTGGCCATACCTTCTTTGAATATCCCTTAAGCTCTTTGCTTATACCACTGATTACTGTCTGTCGGGAAACCTTGCGACAAGCTAGCTTGTCGGGAATGAACAATGGCAGTGCATGCGGGGGAACAGAAGCCCCGAAAAATCTGAGGTACGAAAATTCTGCTTTCACATACCAGTCTGCTATGCTGCTCAGATTCGTTACTATGCTGTCTGAGATCCGGGGTGGCGGGTGACCAAAAATGGTGACATGCAGGGGCACCATCACTCAGTTAAAGATTTCATACACAAAATTTTCCGCTTTGTTTTCCCATAATTTTGCATGATATACGTGTATGGGTTCGTCTTCTACCGAAGTCCAACTCCAGCTCATTAAGGGAAATGGTGTCATAAAACAAATTGTATCCATAATGTATGCAGACATGAAGAATGAATACGCCTTCCCATTCTCTTTCTGTGCTCGATACTCTGTGACCTGACTGGTCAAGCTATCAGAAAGCATCTTTGCCCAGTCAAAGGAACTGCCTTCGGCGACCCGAAACATTAGAGGCACCCACGGAAGGAAAAAATTTGAGGTGTCCTCTTTCCCGTATAACCTTCATGTCATCATGGCTACATATTTGTACTGCGGTTCTAAAGAAGCGATTGAATATATGTCGTGGGTATCAGCTCTGAACTTTGCAGTGTTAGAAACCCAATCCTTTATTAAACTGGACATGGTTTTATCATACTGAACGCATTCCTTCTGCTTGAACTCGTCCAAGAATTCAATGCCATATGTGTATTCGGACGTCATGGGCAGCTTATACATGGCTTGCAGATGTTCCGGCCTGAAAGTCCCGATGGTGACTTTCTGCTCGTTCATGATGGTTCTGGTCGGTATGTCCACATGGTCCAATGCCCATCGGACCATGTCATAATATGGAAGCAGTCGTGGCCTAGCTGCTACTCTGTGCATTCCGGATTGGATGACTATTTTTTACTTGGTGGTTATATCATCTTTTTCGTTGTCGCTGGAGTCGTCAGAATAGTCCACCAACTCTGCCTGTAGAAAATCCGAAACGAATTACCAATTTGGGACCGAATCGATACTTCGAGGCGAAGTATCAGCGACACTGTCTGAGCCTTGTCCCGAAACCTCAACATTTGCCTTTGATTATTTTCGTGGAGCCATGGCTGGAGATTGCGTTTTGGCTCTTCTGTGATAGAAATGCGTATACATACAGAAGTCAGCTGCTCAGAGATAATTTACTCTACGTAATATGAAATGCATTTGTTATAATGAACCACAACTCTTATATATATTTGAAAATTCGATACCTTTCAGAACAAGTCTGTCAAATCATATTTAGAAATAAATTTTGCCATAAAAATCCGATCTTATATTTATCGATTTACCCTATTTCCTCATTAATGTCATAAATTTTGGCGGTTTTAAAAGTTAGTTGGCGTATAGAAAAAATAAGGCTACCTCATGAATCGTGCAAGCATCGAAACGCGGGATATGTCTTAATTTAGCTTAATTAATCCGGTTTTACCAACGTTAATCAATATTTCGGTACACGTTATATCGGGGGTTTTATTTTAACACTTTGAATCTCTAACACCCGAGACTGCGAAGATCGATTTTGGTTAATAAAAGGTAATCGTGATTTGGGGCTCGATTAATTTTATAATTATTATATTCACCATATCGCGACTCGGAGCTTTGAAGATAAGTTTCTGGAAGATTTATATGCTGAGATGTGAAACCGCGAGATCACGATAACATGACTTAATTAAAAGGGAAGATAATCTTGGATTGAGTGATTAGTTAATTACGTTATAACCACATCGTGATTTTGCGAGTCAGGGTTTAGACGGTGTAACTTTCGAAAAGGACAACCCCGAGTGGAGAAATGTCGAGAGACTCTTTTACCACGATTTATCTTTTACCTTTAACCTTGACATGGGTTAGTTAAATAAGGACCTCGTGTTCTCGGCTATCGGGGCTATGACAATAAATTTTTGGGTTTGGCAAATGCCGAGGCGCGAAACCCCGACTATGTTTAATCATGGGTTAGGGAAAACTTTACCCTCGTTACTGTTTTGAGTAAAAAATTAAAACGATTTCACTGTTTCGTGGCTCGGGACGTGTGAACTACATGACTTATAGTATCCGACCTACGAGATCCCAAAGTAGAACAAAAGAGGAAACATTTTTACGAAAGGTAGGACTCATTTCGAGAGTATAATAATCATCGCTACTCGCGTGATAAAGCTTTCAGAGATCTCGATATCTCAGAGGGAAAATATGAAAACCATTTTTAGATTTCAAGCATTAAAAATGAAATTTGTGACGGGCTAGAAAAACAAGGGCGGCTCCAACACTTCCCACCAAGATCTGACATGGGGAAGGGATTTAAGGAGTGCGAAGGTGATCTTTTCACTGTCGGAAATTTTTTGGAAAGAGTAATAACCTTCTAGTAGATTCAACCATTTTTCTAGAGCATATGCATCTATCTAGCCTTCAAATAAGGGGATATCAAAATTGACTTGTACCTTGAAGGGTGTCGCACTTGCAAAATGGTTGCTTGTTGAAGATGCCTCGGTTGTCGCCATCAGTAGCCTTCTAAGGATATGAGCAAAGTTGTCCATAATCTCATTCCTTTGTCGCATGAGGGCTTCCTCGAGAAATGTCTTTAAAGGATCTCCTACTCTGTCATCTCTCTTTTCTTCCACCATGGGAGGTTTCTTGGGCTAGCGAGAGTGGTTTTCCTCAAGCGAAACTAGCTCAAGACCCAAATCTCTATACCCTGACCTCGTCGGGGCCTTCTTTGAGAAATGACAAAGAGAAGACTAATCTGATACCACTGATCCTGATTATTTTGAGAACGACATGAAGATAGAAATATAACCGAGATATAACAATGAAATACACAAAAATATAGAAGAGAACACATAAATACAGTGAAACCCAACTTCTATTACTGAATAAGATAGAAAAACATTGTAGAACACAAACTAGAAAAATGGGGTAGCTTATCTCTGAAAAGAAAGAGATGTTGGATACACTTCATTCACAAGAAGCTTTACATCACACTCCATTGCATGCTTCAAGGGCCTCCTTCACCTCAATTATATATAACAACATGAGAGGAGAACAATTCCCATGATGTATGTGGGATAAATTGGACTAAGTTTATAAAATGCCATAGGCATGTAAAATACTAGGACTTCTCGGGCGGTCACCCATCCCAGTGCTACTCTAACCCAAGCACGCTTAACTGTAGAGTTATAATGGGATCTGATGCATTAACGCTATGTTGTAGGCATGTACATAAAAACATTACATGATGTCTGTATTTAACAAATGAAGATGACATTACATTCCATTCCCCATCAAAAGGGTGAATGTCATGGTTTATCAAAACCACATGCTCAAAATGGTGATTCAGTGGAAAAGGTGAATGGCCACCGAGATCCATCTAGATCACACAATTT
>SNQJ01S0020245.1:30240-43468 GCA_010110895.2 Picea sitchensis
TTTTTTTTTCAAATTCTATCCCACCATCATATTTATTAGATAGATTTTCTATTTAACCTTAACATAGTTATTCATTTAATTTTTATATAAAAATTTTAAATATTTTAATTTACTAATAGATACAATTATAATCTTTACATCTAAAACAACTTCATTATAAATTAAACAATAGCTTCACTATAATCATGAATAATTTTATACAACTTAATATTAGTGATATTTACCTTAATATTAATGATATTTCAAACTTAATAATTTTTATAGAAAACCAAAATAACTTTTAATATCTTATATAATATTAGTTATCTATATTTTCAAATAAAAAAAATCAATAATATTTATAAATTTATTATTTCTTCTATTTTTTTAGTGAATAAAATGTTATAATTATATTATTTACAATTTATTTTATTTTTTAAGTTTAAGATTGTTCTTTTCCTTCTCCCCCTTTAAATTTAAATTTAATTATTTTCTATATATACTTTAGAAAATAAATATTTAATCAAAAATATAAATTTATGTAAATTAAATAAGATATTTATAACACATATAACACATCTTGAGTATATTAATGCGCTTTACATAGTTGATAATATGCACATAACCCATACAAAATTTTCAAAATTAACTCACCTTGTGTATGTTTATTAATTCACACAGTTGATAATATATACATAACCTATACCAGTTTTTCAAAATGATAAAAAAGCAAATGGCGTATATTCAAAAGTTAGTCCTCTTGTCTTTTGTTTGACCTACTTGGAGCTTTAGCGATTCCTAAGATAAGCCATAATCTTCAATCATTATTGCAAATTACAACAAATATATCCAACCATGTTTATATATGTTTGTCAAAATTCCCTCCATTTTCCCATTATACCTTGATAAATTAAAGCGGGTCATGTATTCGTTTTCTCTAATCATTCGTGGTACGGAAAACATTTTGATAATCAAATTCACATCGTGCATAGATATGTGACATAATTATGTGACAAAATCACTTTTGTGGATCATGGTATTGTCTAATAAATCCACATCACCAAATGTGATTTGTAAGTTGAAAGTAACATTGTTCTTGCTGGTAAAACCACGATTTTTATCACACTCACACATCCTAGCCCATTCCCTAAGCAACGATAATGTTCCATGTTAATAAATTAACTTAAACTAAATTATAATCCATCCATTCCAATTCCAAGTTACAGATTATAGGAGTAATCACAAATCACACATAAAACCATGTACTATACTATATGTACTATACTATATGTAAAGTGTGATCTTGAATACCAGGAGAAAGTCCACTCAAACTCAAACAACAATGTTCATTATAGTTAATATGCTATAATTGTAGTGAACATAATACTCGGTTTTTAATCTATTGAACTATCAACTCCTTATGAATATTATCCCCAATGAACCTTATATTCCAAGCAAACTTAGTTGCTTGTCTATCCAACTTGCTATGACTATTATCAATAATGACTCATATATCTAGCTCCTTGACCAACAACCTATACCTTATAACCCAACGTACCCTCATTAATCTCATTACTAACCACTCACTCCACTCACCTAAAATCACACAAACAAATTAATAATCAAGATATTTGTTGAGGCTAAGTTTTGTCACCATTTTTGGTAGGTGGTTAACAAGGAAACAAGAAGTATCTAAGTTATGGTTTGGTCCATATAAACTTGAGTACATAGAAAACAAATGTAACAAAGATGTCAAAAATATATGTGCACATAAGATCATTTGCAAAGGCACCAATCTAGGAATCCTAGTCACATTGAAGATCTCGACAAACAAAAGAATAGAAGGGTAGATATACAAACCCCAATTTCATTAGATTTGGTCTTAGGACTAAGAAACTAGACGAGTAAATTACGAATTTTGATTTGAAAGTGTGAATGTCATCCTTTCTCAAGTGAAAAATTGGATTATGGAAGTGTAAATATTGGTTTTCAAAAGTGTGAATATCGATTCTAAAAGTATGATTTTGAGTAATTTGGATTCTAATAGTGTGAAATCGAGTCCCAAAAGTGTGAATTTCAATCACAAAAGTGTGAATTTCAAAATCCAAAAGTCTCGATTTTGATTCCAAAAACATCAATATCAAATTGTGATAATATGTATTTGGATTTCAATATTTTGAATTGAATGATTTTTTAATGAATATATTATATCTAAATCCAAGATTAATATATTGAACATTTTTATTTGTGTATGTCAATGCATAATATGACTATGAAAGACTTTGCTAAATATATCAATATTAAAGAGATGCAAAAAAATAATTTAAAACAAGTGATCATGAGAATCATTGCATTACAGAGTTGTACTTTCTCAAAGAAATTTAAGGAAACACACATTAAGGTTCCATATAGATAAAAAATGACTATGAAATGATGCCTTTTAACAACTTCCTCACCTTAATTACAAACAATATAACTTGTTTGTTGCAGAAAATTCATTCACAAAACCCACATCCCAAGCCTAGAGAAAAGAGAAAATGACTTTTAATACTTTCACATACTTTCACCTAACGAATAGTTATTAATTAAAATAGTTGAACCTATTATATAAAAATAAAATCAAGATATGTGTTAAATGAAATCTTGAAAGATGTGAGCTATATGGCTCTAATATATTATTAGGGAATATGAAAAGTATGCATTAACTTGTAGAAGAAAGCATAAATTTGTATGATGAACCTAAGAGCTATCTATATTTCAAAACTTAAACATATTTATATATACAAAAATATGGTAGCTGAAATATTCCCTTGGACTATTGATCCGGATTGGATCATCATATAATTGGTCTTCTATTTTGGTACTTTTTGGGTGTAAAAATGGGAGGAATCAACTTGCACGACCATTTTAGTGGTAGGTCCCAGTTTGGAAAATTGAGGTCTAGAACCTTCCAAATCCATTTCGATGAATTAAATGAATTTTTTTGCGTTAAAATTTTTGGGGCTTGTTCCCACACATTGCCTCAATTAGAACTCGTATGTGAAAGTTATACCTCATGCAAGTTTACCTACCTTCTTGACCACCATGGTATGAGTGGGTTCCATGTCAACCCCCATTACTCAAACATATGGGGCTAGCCACGTGTGCACTTTCAATAAGATTCTAGAATGTCTAAACCTTTTGATTAATTGAGGGTTGAGGAAGTCATAACCCTAACACTAGACAACTATCATGCTATGTTAAATATCAACCCACTAGGAGGAGAAGGGATTCCATTCTTTAGCATTGTATCTGTTCCATAGTTGAGAAGAAAAACTAGGAGTGGTATTTTGAGAGCCTAACATAGGAGGAAAAGAATCTATAGAAACATACATACGACAAGTTCAAAGGAAACTCCACACTGAATGCCTCTTTCTTTGTATTTGCATTTCCATAACTAAAGAAAAGAGAGTAGATCACAGGGATCACATTCTAGTTGGGTTTTATCATGTATTGAGTTTCCTAGGATATATATTATGTTCATTTGTGCATGGATGGTGTTTTATTTTGATTGTTTCTTTCATTTTAATATTTTAGTCATTTCATAAATTCAAGAAAAGATAGTAATTAATTAATATGAGATCTAAGGAAAATAAGTTTGCATAATCTAAGATTTCAGAATACTATAAGATCTATTGTGATGAACTATTCTAGTCGAATATCAATTTCTAACCATATCTACAAATATAAGAGAAATTTTGAAAATTAGTTATTTGATTATTTGACCATATTTTCAAATAAAACAAAATTTAAATTACCATATCCTTGACTATACAATGATATTTACAAATAAAATGAAACGAAAAATATTGATTTTTTGTATTTCTAGTTATAATATGTTTAACATTCATCAAAATATCCAATATGATCTTGAAGGTTCAAGACCACAACTATAATTCTTTATCCATTCCCTATTTACTCAAGTATTTTCTTTCATATCCTAAAAGTCATTATTTAAAAGTGAATCCAAATCCCAAAAAAATACATTTTTTTGGAGGATCCTTTCTCTCCTACAACTTCTACATATATTATATTTTCATGTAATTTGTTGGACCATTTAAAGTTAAAAAGGTGTATTCAATTAGACAACTATTATAAATTAATTTACCCATTCCACTGTTGAATATAAAAAAAGATTGAACTTTGTAGGGTTGTATTTTCCTTCTAATTAGAATCAATGCAGAAGAAAAACTGTGTATTATTTATGACTCTTTATCTATATTCAGTGGCTTGAAAAAATGGAAATTCATAAGACAAACATAGTATGGTTTTAATAAACATAATTTTCATAATCATGGCTTAGCATAAAAATGAACTGCCAATAATAATACAAAAGTTTAAAATGAAGTTTTATGTTTATTATCCAACAATAGTATAAGTATTCAAATTTTTCATGCTTTAGTTTATTTATTATAAGTAATGGAAACATAAAATTTGAGTTTTAGGGGGAGATATGTAGTATTCCATTACCAATCCAATGTCCACCATCTTTGCTAATTTTTATTTCAGTACAACCATACTTATCAAAGATGATAATGAATTAAGGTTCTTAGCAATGAGAGAAAATGTTGAACTCAAAAAAAAAAGCTTGGCAAAAACAAGAAGTTCGTTTTGTAGTGACCTCTAATAGATACTTTTGACATTTACTTCCATGTTATTATCCATATTTACATAATTGGTTATAAGTTCTTAGTCATCCATTCAAAAGAATTACAACTCATGTGTGTTTTAAACAATTTGATTATGTTAAATAAATTAAGAAACTTCCAAATCCAAGAAGTAAATATACCTACGAGAGGTGAAGATTTCTCCAATAGTACATCATTACATATATAATTTCATTTTCGTTTTTTACAATTCACTTAAAATTTGAAGAAGCCAATGCTTTCACATTCAAACAAAGATGTTTCATTGCATACTATAGGAAATTAATACTATAGAGAAATTCATTAGTATTCACTCTTACTAAAATAGGTAAAGTAGTATACATTTATAATACTCTTAATCCATATTAGTAAATATTTGAGTATTTTTCTCTCCAATAGTGTCCCAAAAAAAATTAGCACTTTAGTTTTGGCTACATAATATTCTCCTTTAACACCAAGCTTGACAATATTCATGTTAAATCCTCTTAATATCTCTATTAGAAAGTCTCTTAATATCTCCATTAGAAAGTTTGTAGGAATTATTCCCTCAAGAATTTTACTATGTTTAAGTTATACCAACAATAAATATTTATTACCAATATTAATCTAAAAATTTCTCTTGAATTTTCAACMATGCAAAACAAAAGTCAAAGTGCTTACATTTTACCCTTAATATATAACTATAAATTAGGTAGAGACTTAAAATATCAGGGTAGAAATTGCATRTTCAAYCTTAAAATATTTAGAAAATACCATTTCTCTTATGACCACTAAACATGGAGTAATGTAATTCAAGMTCTAGGTGACACAATTTTGAATACAATAAGTAATCTACTAAAACAATGATGAAACTAGAGAGAGTGAGAGTCTATCCTTATGGTGAAAGGATGTTTGTTTCTTAATTTTGAGTAGGATATGAATATGATTTTTAGTTATCAAAATCTTATCCATATATTCATTTCAAGGTTGATCCCCTATTGAATTGTAATGATGTTTATAGGATGGTGACCCAAGTGTTTATAAGTTGGGAGGCTCATGTGTTTATTAGGTTGGAGAGCCTAGATGTTGAAGGCCATTGAGCCTATTTTTGTATATGTAATTATGCACATCATTAATAAAAAATACATCATTGTGTGTAGACCAACCATGAAGAAAGAGTTATGGGGGACTAAGCTCCACTAGGTAGGGAAAGGGATGGGGCTGAGAGGATGGGAAAAATGGCTTAATTCTAAAGGAACATTATAATATATTTCCTAAAAGCCTAAGGTTTAGGGAAATAAACCATGTTATCCTAAGTTCCTTTGGGGAAAGGAATGAACTCCAAGTGGAGAGGGACGAGCTCCCAAGAGATCCATGTGTCAACCTGGCTACATGCAATTTTATGGGGAAAATCCATCGTTGTGGGGTTTCACTAACCATTCTTGCGATACTCCCCACTCACGGACAAACTCCGAATGGGCATTCGCGCAACCATATATTTCCTCCATCTATGACCTTTGCAACCTCTGAAACTTGCAAACCCATGGGGCCATGAAGCTAACCCTTTTTCCTGTGAATCACAACACGACTGTGTAGTGCCTGAGCCATATAGCGCCCTAGCCATTTTTCTATTGCAACCCACATTTTCTCTAGATTGGTGTGGCTTGTTGTCATTACCAAAACCCATACTCGATTTTGATATTGTGGTTACGAATTTGACTTAGGAGTTGGACAAAAGAAGAAGGTTGTTAGGCTTGTGGTTTTGAAGACGTGGTTTGTTAGGACCATGGATTGAATAAGCAGGTTTTCAGGCCTATGAGAAACTCTCTCCAGGTAAGACAGATTTTCATAGCTATATAGATCCTAAGGTAGTGGAAAGATTGATATTTCCAATAAGTAATCATAGAAATTCTTGGTTGGTACAACTAGCTACAAGAGCCAAGAGAAAAGTTGTTGAGCTGGTTAAATCATGTCCAATGGACATGAATGGGCTAGGTACCAAGGCAGAATTGAAAATCTTTCCCTTGGGTTCATATGAATTTCTAATTGGTATGGATTGGTTGGAACAACACCATGATTTATTAGACTGTCATAACAAGGAATTTACTTTCCTGAATGAGGAAGGGAACCCAAGAACAGTCCAAGGAATTCCCAGGGCATTTACTGTCTGAGGGATCTCAACAATGCAGATGAAGAAGTGTTGTTGGCCCTTGACCAAATTTTGAGGAA
The DNA here is from genome assembly GCA_010110895.2 of Picea sitchensis. NCBI lineage: Eukaryota > Viridiplantae > Streptophyta > Pinopsida > Pinales > Pinaceae > Picea > Picea sitchensis. The sequence goes on from SNQJ01S0020245.1 coordinate 37,113, forward strand.
CACTTGGTCATATTTGACAGTTTTTGGACTTCGATAGCCTGTCAAAGATGGAGCTCCAAGCGAAGCAGAGATCACAGGATCTCGACCCACTTTTGGGGCCATTTTAGGGTTTTGGGTTAATGTAATGGGAAAGGGATGTCGGACCAGGGTTTTACCCATGTTTAGGCCTATTTTGTAAAGTATAAATAAGTAGCTAAGAAATGTAAGAGGGGGCGAGAAGATAAGCTAAGTGCTAGTGAAGGATTTGTGTATATTGTGTGACCGACTTGCAGAGATGATTGCAAGTGTTGTAAGTGATGAGTGCATGGATTGTAAGAAGGATTTGTGCTAGATATACTCGAGGAAGGAGGATCTGGTGAGGTGCGCGCAGATATCCTGTCCTATGTGGAGTACAAGTGTGAGCTTAGTGTTGTAACCCAATTGACCAAAGCTAATAAAGAAGAAGACTTTGTGGACGTAGCCCTAGGGTAGGGGTGAACCACAATAACTCTGTGTGTTGTGCTCGGTGCTTCGACCTAATGTGTTGGTTTCTTTCCATGTGTTGTGATTGATATGATTATGTTATGTGCTTTGCTATGATATACTTGGATAGATCCACTTTTCTTTGTGCATCTTAGATGTGTGGGTATAGATTTGACGTATATGAAATTGTTGAGTGCTAGACCTATTTTGTTGTTGCAATGTACTAACTTAACCTAGATCTAAGTGAATGTTGTGGTGCTCTGTGCCATCTGCAGAGTGCCATGAGGGTTAAATAATGATGAATGATATATGCTAAAGTGATTGCTAAGAGTAAGAATCACAGATCTGTGTCCCAACTAATGTTCCAGACACTTGATTCTTTCAACCACCCTTGCCTCTACCTCGGGTGAGACTTCATATGCTTCGCAGTTGTTGCTAAAAGGGATAGTAGTTAGGGTTTTTTTGATGCGCTGTTGAAGTGTTGAACCCTGGGTCTACCCCTGTGCCAACAAATGGTTCCATTATCGGGACCTGAAACTATGATTGCTGGGAACTGAGGAAGAAGAAACTTTGGGTAAAAGAAATCTCTATGCGTAGATCTGTTTCCCTAGTGCGATGATTATTACTCGACCTGTGAAGCTTTGTGCTAGGAATAAGGTCATATCTGAAGAAAGGAAGATCATATCCGAAGAGAATAAGTGATATATGAACGTTATGTGCTCTAAGAAAAGTAAAAGTGGAAATTTATGAAAGAAAGAAGTCAGATCTGCAGAAAACATGTAATATCTATAATCTTTGTGCTGTAATAAAGGTAAGAATAGTCAAAAGTTAGATCTGGAAGCTTTGTGCTCTGTAGAAGTAAGATAAGTGAAATTTTTTGTTGGATCTAGGTATATTTGATAGATTTTGTCCTAGCTTAAAAACTAGGGCATTAATAGATGAAAGAAAGTTTGATATGAATAGATCTGATAAGTATAATGATAGATATGTTATACCTATGCATAGAACGAATGTCTGGACTAAAAAGTGGATGCAGGATCCTAGAAAGAAATTTTTGCAAGCTAGCCATTATGATTCTAGCACGCAGTACAAGAAGAGTTGGGGATCATTGAAGAGAAAGAGAGGATTAACTCTTTGTTATAGTTACAGAAGACCAAGACATATTGCTAAGGAATGCCCTAAGAGAAAACCTAGTTGTCTCTGTTGTAAATCTTTGGACCACGACGTATTGGATTTCCCTAGAATGATCGCTAAGTTGGAAAGGCTAAATATGAATCAAGAAGACCAGTAGGCAGATCCAGAAAAGGCAGAAACCCAACAAGAATCAGAGAAAATATTAATACGGATAAAATAAACCCTGAAGGAACATAAAGATGTCCGATTACCAAAGATGTTCAGAGAAAAGGAGAAAGTCGAAGAAAGAATAGGGGACTTCGACATTGACTGTATTCTTGATGAAGAGACACAAGTGAACATTATGCTAGAAAGAACTTGGGAAGCTATAGGAAATCCTGCCATGATCCCTTCCCTAGGAGGGACAAGTTTATTAAGAGGAAAGGTAGTAAACCTATGTGGAAGGATCGCCCAGATAATTATGACTTTCAATGGAACTTCGACAGAGGAATAATTTGAGATTATTAAATTTGTTGAAGACATCGCCCCGTTTACCATGCTCATATGAAAACCTTGGATTGATAGAGAACAAGCTAGACGAAAAGAGGAAGAAGAAGTTTTGGAATAGAAGAAGCAAGAGTTAAACGACTTTATGACCAGAAGGATCGCGCACTTGATTGAAGAACAGAAGAGAAGATCACAGATATTTAATACTAGCAACTCTGATGTCGAGGCTAAGAGAACACTAGAGGATCCACAGAAGATTGAGTTACCAATTTTCGATACAGAAGAAGTATTATCCAAGAACCCTAGGAAAGAATTTCAACAACGCAAAGTAACTAAGACCATAGAAGATAAGCATTAGAATGGTAAAAGCATTACTGAGACGAAGCTCACTGGGAAGAAGGATAGAAAGTTAATAAAGAAAAGGGCTAATACTGTAAGGTTACAAGAGGTTCTATAGGATACTTCGCAGAAAGAAAAATTGCAGAATTGGAGCTTCGCCGAGATATCAGAACAACGCCATAGAGTACTTCTCCATGATGAAGCAATATAGACATTGGGGCCAATATATCTGTTTGAATTTCGCTCCGAACGGGCATAAAAATAGTAAAGGTTCATCCTCCAACCGTTGAAACATTCCATAACAGGTTGAATAGGAGTTAATGAAGGATCATAACTGTTGCCAACAAACCATTGCTAAGTTTCCCTACTTAGTCCATTGCGCCATGCACCGAGAATACTTTTTGATAGGTGAGAATTTGAGCACAAAACCTAAGATTAATTCACCCTGAGATAATTGCCTTGTTCCCATACTATTCATTGTAGCCTCTGAATTCCTTTCACACCCCATCTAGCTGACCCAAGCTTGTATGTCGGACGAGCTCAGTGCTTCTAAGAAAGTAATTGAAGAAATTTTAATTGACTTAATGACTGAGAGAGTCATGTCAGAGCGAGGAGTGTCTACAGGTGTACAGGCATCGTCCTCGGGAGCATTGCTAGCTTCCCCCTCCACTGCTCGAGCAGGACGATCTCGACCGCCTTCAGAAAGACGATCTAAGCTCGAAAATGACTTCGCCACTGTGAAGATGATCCCAAGTATCTTGCCTAAGTATATCCCATCACTAAGCGGCACAATGAATTGAGACACTGTACCTAGAGACTTCAACTATGATTTGGTCACTGCGTACCTCCCGAAAGGGGTGCGCGCAGTTCGTGCTAATCAGGATAAGCTCACGGCGCTGAAATTTAGTGATTTTAACCTTGGAGATTGCAAAGTTTACAGTATGCTAGCCCCGCACAAGTACTTAACTATCACAAAAGGGAGGAACCCAAAGAGTCTCCCTCAGCAATGAACACATAACCTCGCATAGTCAACCCTCCTCAATGTAATGAAGATTCCTCATTTCGGGAGGCATGAGGAAGTGAATGCATGCATCAGATTGTTGTTTTCCTACTATCATAGAGGATACTTATGGTTGGACCACCGCATCATTGTGGATCCAATTCTGATCAATCGGATCACAGGGATAAGCATGCAGGGCCCTGACCCGTAGGAGTTTTACCCTGGAAAGACCGCAGATCACGCTCTTGCCGAGTGAATAAAAGACACATATGGTGATGTAGACTCCATAGAGAATGTAGAAATGCACCTCGGTTGCCAGATGATCGCAGGGAAGTTAGTCTACAAGAACAGACCCACACAGGTGACTGGATTTGTAGTTGACCTCACAGAGAAGTGCCCAGAGAAACTACAAATGAACTGGGTGAAGTACCTTGTAAATTAGCTCAAGCTTGACTGCAGAGAAGCGCAAGACCAAGGGTATGAGTTCCACTTTAGTTGGTTTCTCATACTCATTGCTTTCATCACGCGGGAGCTAACAAAAGGTGCCACTTTTCCGGAGATCAAACCCTTTGAACCATTGGCCGTGAAGTTCTGTATGCTGTGGTACTCTAGCGACATGAAGAAGAAGTGGTAGTCCAATGTCGTCTTCCACACTTATTACAACCAATTGAAGAATGCAATCTAGTATACACCACGCCTCACACCAAACACACTTCATAGGTTTAAACCTTTTATCAAATTCAACATGGACCGCCACTTCACCTATATCACAGCGCGCACTGATGAGTAAAAACAACAACTCTAGTCGTATTACAAGTTGACAGAAGAAGACTTGGAGCAGATTACAAAGGAATGGTCGATGGACCTCCTTGTTCCAGCGGACCTCGCAGAAATATCTGACGTGGAAATCCCTGAAGCTATACTGGATACACCTAGACCGAGAAAGACTAAGACGGATGATGAAGTTCAAGATATCCATAGCACATCCACGAAGACTACTTCGATCTCACCTGTGTAGGGAGGTGATGGAAAAGAACTAAGTGGCATAGAGGTTGAGAAAAACAAAGTCAAGGTTACTCCACCTAGAGAGGAGGATCCCTCTAAGAAAAGGTTGGTCACCCCATCAAAGCCCTCATCCCGAAAGAAAACTAAGGCCACCCAGACTATGTTTAAGACTACCCTCACACATGACAACTTTGACTTTCTGATCGCTGCGTTGAATGATGCCTCACTAGAGATCGCAGAAAGGCAAGAAGTGAAGCAGCAGGAGATATTCAACGGACTCATGGGTGAACTTCAAGAAGTGCAACAGGCACTCCAGTCCAGCCAAGCCATTTCTACTACGCCCTTGACGGCGGGAACAACAGGAATAGACGATGAGCCCACCCAATTATGCCGGATCATTGAGAAAGTCAAAGCTCACCTTCGACGAGCTCAAGAAGAGATAATGCAAGCCACCCAGGCTTTGGCACAAGTACAAAGCACACTTATAGTACAAAAGAGGAAGGTAGAATAGGAACAAATTGCCTTACAAGCAAAGTAGGAGGAGGAAAAGGAATAGTTATAGCAGAGCAAGGACCAATTGCTAGTAGAGAAACTTGACATACAAGAATGAGTTCACAAAGCACTTCACTCTGTGACGGTCATTGAAGTGAAAATTGAAGAACATGTCCCATAGAAGGTGGCACAACTTGGAGAAGTAATCCAAAAACTTTAGCAGTGCATCGCATATCTGGAACTTCATACCATGCTCGAGACTCCCCAAGAAGTAAGAGATCTAAGGGAGGCAACTGCCCATAGTGCAGTTGACAGGTTAAAAACCTTGGCTTTGGAATGTAATCAGCTGAGCACTAGAAGCGCACAGACTTATGAGAACCTCACAAAGAACCTAGAATTGTAGACATTAGAGGCACATCTCCAAGAATCAAAGCAGTATGCAAATACACTACAGGCACAGTTGAAGGCCTTGAACCCAGTTGAAACAATGAAGTGATTTCCAGAACAATGCACCACCCAACAATAGGTACACATGCTGAAAAGTAAAGTGATAGAAGTCTCTCAATGACTTCAACCAATCCAAGAGAAAGCATGCCAACTGTTCACTGAAGTTGAGAGCTAGGCAGTCGAGCTTGAACATGCTGTCATCACCGCAGAACAGTGCATGGAAGGACCAATAAATGACGTAGTGATCCAGGAGTTCACTGAGTAAGAGGTTGTCGCACTGAAGCAGGTTGAAGTAGATTGGGCCAAGCTCGAGACATTCGAAGTGGAGTTGATCAGACCAGAGTGACTCAGGACGAGTCACATGTGAGTGTTGGGGGCCTATTGACCCTTGACCAAGTTTTGGGGAACACTTGGTCATATTTGACCATTTTTGGACTTCGACAGCCTGTCAAAGATGGAGCGCCAGGTGAAGCAGAGATCACAGGATCTCGGCCCACTTTTGGGGCCCTTTTAGGGTTTTGGGTTAATGTAATGGGAAAGGGATGTCGGCCCATGGGTTTAACCATGTTTAGGCCTATTTTGTAAAGTATAAATAAGTAGCTAAGAAATGTAAGAGGGGGCGAGAACATAAGCTAAGTGATAGTAAAGGCTTTGTGTATATTGTGTGACCAACTTGTAGAGCTGAGTGCAAGTACTGTATGTGTTGAGTGCATGGATTGTAAGAAGGCTCTGTGCTAGATCTACTCGGGGAAGGAGGATTTGGCGAGGTGCGCACAGATCTCCTGTCATATGTGGAGTACAAGCGTGAGCTTAGTGTTGTAACTTGATTGACCAAAGATAATAAAGAGGAATAAGACCTTGTGGATGTAGCCCCAGGGTGGGGGTGAACCACGGTAACTCTATGTGTTGTGCTCAGTGCTTTGACCTAATGTGTTGGTTTCTTTCCATGTGTTGTGCTTGATATGATTATGCTATGTGCTTTGCTATGATA